>CM042044.1:6147500-6370000 GCA_023525975.1 Smallanthus sonchifolius
CTCTTGTTAGTAAATGGTGTAATTTAAGAGTAGATAAGTGAACGTGTATCAAAAAGTTGTTGTGTAGTGGTTGAGGTAATGCCTGAAGTCCCAAGGGACTAAGGTTCGATCCCTGCCACCACCATTAATTTCTGCGGCATCACAAATGAGACCTAGCTCATAGGTTGATGCACCAAGGTTTTACCCACGCCGATCCAGGGTTCGAGCCTTCGGCTCTCCCTTAAGCCCGGAAGGGGCCGTATTGGGTGGGGTTTTCCTTGAAAGTTCTCAAACTCTGACGCCGCCAAGTGGGGCCATTTAACAGAACATTTTGGCCGGAGTTGGATGAGGCTCTCCCATATGACGGGGGGTGCGACGTCACAATATTCAATGTTCGACTTTCAAAAAAAGATAAGTGAACGTGTTAAAAAAACAGAGACTTGGTTTATATGGATCCGAAACCTTGTGTATAAATCATCAACAATGCAGATCTCGACATAATAAACAAATAATAATGGAAAAAAAAACAAATATTCATCAACTACCAATAAACGTCTGGAAATAATGGGGAAATTGATTTGACCTTGTGAATGTCGGAGATTCTACGCAACACATATTTGTGACCATTCATTGTTGTGTGTTAATAAAAAAAGATTTTGGGAAGAAGGTTCATAGATCCCAGAATATAGTTGTTAAATAAATTCAACTAGTTTTCTTTCCCCGCGTTTCGTAGTGGGAGTGTGGTTGTTTTTTTTCCCGTATTACGCGGCAGGGTTGTCGAAAACCATAAAAGTGAAAACCGATACCGGTTCCGCTAATACCAAAATACCGGAAACTATGTTGTTCGCTCAAAATCGGTTTGGTTTGTCACAATACCGCAATAATGTCACTCGCTACCGGAACGTAAGAAAGAAAATAACAAACAATCAAACGCGAAAGTTATTAAGGAAAATCATATTCTATATACTAAGGGAGTAAACTCGAAACTTTAAAAACTTGAGGAGGTTAAACTGAAGACTTAAAAAAAAGGAAAGTTTTTATTGTGTCATTTGCATAAAAATGTTAAGTAATTTATAATTTAGTTAAGAAATTTTAAACAATTTTCTTATAAAAGGTGGTAGCTTAGCTTGAGTTAGATGTTATGGAAGTCAAGAAATAATTTTTTTTAGGGAGAAGTGGTGTCTTATCTATAAAAAAAAAGTTATATGACAAAAGTGAAAAAGTTCTTATAAAAGATGATAGCTTAGCTTGATTTAGGTGTTATAGAAGTCAAGAAAAATGAATACCTTTTTTAGGGGATAGTGGTGCCTCATCTATAAAATAAAAAAGTTATGTAGCAAAACTAAAAAAAATAATGTTCACTATAATGAATACCTTTTTGGGGGATAGTGGTGCCCCATCTATAAAAGCGAAAAGTTATGTGGCAAAACTAAAAAAAATAATGTTCACTATTCTTAAGATGTTACTTTTTAAAGATTTTTTGTAATGACGGTAGATCTGAAATCAAGAAGGGTCACAAGACAAACTTGAACATTAGAATACCAAATTTGAATAAGGGAAGATCTAGCTACAACCCCATGCAAAGCTCATTAAATAGCCCTAGGAACCATAAGCTTCGAGGACCTTACGACGCTTAAATCAAGTCAATGCCTCATAGAATTAGTGTGTAAGAGAGTGTGAGCTAGAGAGAGAATGAGTGTGTATTGATGTTGAGTAGGACCTCCTATTTATAGAAGGTAAGGGGCTAACCCTAATGGGCCGGTTAGGCCATTCATGGATTGAATTTGGGCCTGTAATATTAGAACGGGTCCATTTAGGATGATATCTTTTCAATAACAAAATAAAAATAACTATTTGTATATTTAACTCAAGAAGTAATTCACATCACCAAATGATTGTAAACTAATGTCAATAACTATAAAAAATAATCATAATAATTAATTAATTAATAATTTTGGTCAATTACATATATCCTTTTAAAAAATTCATTAACTATATATCTTCATAGCTTAAAATTTTATTTATGTATATCCCTCTATTGGTTACATATATAACCAACTGAATGATGGAATCGATCAAAAGCGACGATGGATGTTGGAATCGATCGAAAGCGAGAATCAGAATGTTAAGGTTGAGATCGATGAAATAAGAATGGTCGTATTTTTTATAAGGTTAAAAAGGTAATTTTATAGAAGAGGTGGATATATGTAATTTAAGTTTTGTGTTAGTATATAAAATATGGTTGAAAATATAAGGATATATGTAATTATACTAATTATTAAATGATTGTGATTAGATGATACTAAAGGTGTGAAACTTAAAAGTTGATTTAATTATTTAAGATATGGAAATCTTCTCAACAATACTTTTATACTAAACTCTATAAAGAGATACAAAAATATTAACGATAAAATTCCTTTCAATATAATCATATTATTATATGAAACTGAAAGAGAATACACAAACAACATACACCTTATATTTATCTTACAGATTTAAATCAATTGAATACGGCACAAAAGAAAACTTTTAATGTTGTATAATTTTACAACTTGAAAGTTATAATTGGGATCATATTCAATCATTCCAACTCTGTAGAGAGATCAATTTAAAACACCAGCTGCTAGCTTTGCTCGTAAGTCCTTACGAAGAATTTTTCCAGATGGGGATTTAGGGATCGAGTCAACAAAGAACACACGTTTAATTCTCTTGTAGAATACCACCTGGAAAACATAATCACATTATAGTTAAAATCAAAACACCGTACATGTAATTATATACATGGTCGTTCTATACATAAGGGTGGCTCGACTATACAAAAAAATAAGTTGTTGCTTAGAGCCTTCGTATATAAGGTTTTATCAAGGAAAACAAAAAAAAGCAGTATACGTGGAAGCCGGTTAAAAAAAACTCATCCAATCAGGACTTGCCTTGTGGTCAGTTCTGGTTAGTTTTTTTTTACATTTGAATCAGGTTTTTAACGTAAATGGGCTTTGGGCCCTGGTTTTAATATGGGAGGGGCTATTTGGACATCACTTGATTTTATTTGGACATCCTGGGTGCCTATACGGGCCGTATAGGGCTATACGGGCCGTATAGGGTTCATTAATTACCAGTCAATCATTGGTTAGTGCCTCGTACATGGTACCTATACGGGCCGTATAGAGTTATACGGGGTCGTATAAGGTGTGCATTTAATGCTGATGAAACCCTATACGGGTAGTATTGGGCTATACGGCCTGCATAGGGGTTGTCCAACTACTGAAAAGGGTTATCCAAATAACATCACCCTTTAATATAAACTTGAAAGTGTATATAGTTTTATTAAATGTTGGTGGTTGGGTGGATAAGGAGATTTAGTTGGGAAGGTATGGAAAATCTATTTTGTTTTCAATAACAATGATGTTTAAAAGGTTACATTCATTTAAATACATGACTTCTAACCAATCAACTTATGTACCAACTAATTGTAGTTATAATCATTCCATTAAATAAGATAAATTATGTTCTAAATCTACTAGTTAACCTTTTAAGTTTATAAACACATAAAGAACTAAAATCAACAACCGCATAACCTACCAAATGTCGAGAAAAATACCTGTTTCGAGACGAACTGTTTAACGTCAACTTCCGTAACGGTTGATCCATTCGATTTTACAACAAACGCCACAGGCACCTCTCCCGCATCCTCATCTACCATTCTAAAATAATACATATATTTGTAAATATCAAATTTGTAAATATTAAAACGTATAAACCCTAAATGCTAAATATTGTATATAATACAAAAGCCATATTGCTCATCACATATGCATACATTCCAACTCTGGTTTGCATAGTTTTTTTTTTATTTCGTTTAATTCACCTAAATTCTCATTACACGTGTCCTGCAAAAATAGTCAAGGATGTGTTGAGCATGGAATTTTTTCCTTTTATGTTTTTCTAAGTTACAATATTACCCCCATAAAACATACATACAATATGCTTGTATCCAATTAATTTTTTATTAATAAATTTCGTTACTTAAAAAAAAGTGTACACACGATTGTGTTTGTTTTTCTTGACGTTACATTATTTTATTTAAACGGAGTTGTACTTAAAATTAGGTATATTTTCATATTTCCGCTACCCCGTACAGAAGAGGTACCATACCTAACTTTGTAAATCTTAACTTTATTTTTTAAACTTTTATTTATACTATTGAATAACGTAATTTTGTAAGTCGTAACTTTAAGTTTGTAACTTTTATTTATACCATCGTAAATATTACTTTATATTTTGAGCATATACTGAGTTTCTATCGGTTCGCATAATAACTAGATCATCTAATAATCGTGTCGGTATCGTAACAAACTAAACTGATATCGACGGAATTCACACGGAATTCACGCCGAGTAACGCGAGGAATCCCACTAGTTATCTTATAACTTTTAAATAATTTTTAAATAAGGCATGATCAAATGGTGGATTTGACTTACGGGACAACAGCAGCGTCGGAGATATCGGAATGCGTGAGCAGCAACGCTTCAAGTTCAGCAGGAGCAACTTGAAATCCTTTGTACTTGATCAATTCCTTCAATCGATCAACGATGAAAAGCTCATCGTCGTCGTCAATGTATCCGATGTCTCCGGTATGCAACCAGCCGTCTACAATCGTTCTCTTCGTCGCTTCCGGATCGTTAAGGTAACCTATCGAATTTCATCGCCGTAATTTCCGTTATCTCAGGTAAGACGGTAACAGAACGAAGAATTACGATCTATAATGTTCGAATCGCAACTAACCTTTCATGATTTGGTCACCACGAATGCAGATCTCACCGCGTTGATTCCTCGGAAGAGAAGCACCGGTATCTGGATCGACGATCTTCATCTCGGCGTTACGGACGACTGTGCCGCACGCTCCTGATTTGATCTCGAATGGCTCTTTAGCGAAAGCTAAACACATTGCGAGCACCGGTCCTGCTTCCGTCATCCCGTAGCCCTACAATCGGTTATGCGTACATGATTATTACGAACAGATCAGCCCTAGATTTCATACAAATTAGGAAAATATCACTTCTGGAGTTCGATTTGAAACTAATTGACTACCTGTCCAAGCTTAGCATTAGGAAACTTCGCCCTGACGGTATCTTCAAGCTCTTTCCCCAACGGCGCCGCGCCGGACATCACCGTCCGAATTGACGATAGATCGTACTTATCAACGATCTCTTCATTTTTGGCGATTGTTAAAACTATAGGCGGCACGAAAGGTCCAATTGTCACTTTGTATTGCTGAATTAGTTCCAGAAATGGAACTATATCGAATTTCTGCATGATGAGGATCGCCGCTCCGGCGCGTAATCCGCACAACAAAATTGAATTCAACGAGTAGATGTGAAACAACGGCAAAACGCACATCAGCACATCCTCGCTGTGAATCCATAGATTCGGATTTTCACCGTCAACTTGTTGCGCTACGCTCGTCACGAGCCCTTTGTGAGTCAACATGACTCCTTTTGGCAGTCCGGTGGTCCCGGACGAGTACGGCAAGGCGACGACGTCGTCCGGCGAGATCTCAACCTCAGGGAGCTCGTTTTCGTCACCGGAAGTCAACTCCGAGAAGTGTAAACATCCTTCCACTGTCGAATCGATGCTAACGACTTTAACCGAATTCTCCGACGCGAAGTCCTTCACCTTCGCCACGTGTACAGATTGAGTGATGATGATTTTGGCGCCAGAAGCTTTCGCCTGCTTGATAATCTCAGCAGGCGTGAAGAACGAATTGGCCATGGTAGAGACGGCGCCGATGAAGGAGGCACCGAGAAACGAGAACACAAATTCCGGCGAGTTCGGGAGCAAAATCATGATGACGTCACCCTTGTTGATGCCTTGTTTTGAAAACGCAGAGCCTACTTTTCGCGAGGTTAGCTCCACGTCAGCGTAGGTGTACTCATGACCGGTTGCGCCGTCAATCAAACACGGCCGGTCACTGAAACTTGAAATGTTTTCAAAGCAATACGAGTGCAAAGGGAGATGCTTAGGTATGTAAATATCCGGCAACTTTGATCGGAAAGTGATCTCCGGCTTAGCCTCCATCGGAAAATATAATTAGTTTACAAAAAGAAGTTGGTGTCTGTGTGTGTTAATTGTTTAGGGTGGCTGATGATGAATGCTGGTGATGAGGAAAAATGTTTATATGGGTTTGGCGGGGGTTGGTGGAGGAGGGTAGGATGGAGATTAAGGAGTAATCGGAGGGGTAAAACGGGAAGTCTGATGTGTGGTTGGTGAGACGGGGAGTAGGTGTTTTTGGTGAGGTGGGGTCCACCGGTCGGTGTAGATGTCAAGTTGACTTGAGAAGATGAAGAGCACATTAGACAAGCCTTTTCTCCTCCATTTCGCTTACCTACCACATTTGCCCTTTGCATAGTTGCCAAATAAATCAAGTATTTTTTATATATCTAGATCTCAAGTCATCCTTATATATATGTAAAAAAATTCCACACATACTTTAGGGTTATAAATCACTTTTCAAGTAGTAATAATAATTAGACATGGCAAACAAACCCATTCATCTTATTTTGAGTCATAATGGGTGTTAATTATAACACTTTGGGTTATTTTGGGCTCAAGTAGATATTTGGTTGGTTTATATGGGCTCAACTAGAAATACTAGGCGCGTCACGATGGATACAGCTAAATGAATGAACGGGTCAGAATGAGTTTCTTAAGAAATAAGTTTTTATACACTTTAGTACAGTACATCATGTTTACTTTCAATAAACAAACAATATTTCTCGAATCTCCAATTGAAACAGAAGGTTCTCATTAATGAAGTGTGAACCATCGCAATCCTAAATCATGCCCGTAAATTAACAGTAAAAGCTACCATCACCTCCGCCGCCCCTCAACCGCCACCCGCCGCCACCACCCTAACCCGCCCACTTCCACCACTCGCCACAGCCTTGACGCTGCCGCCCACCGCCACTGCCCCCTCGCCCCTCAACCATCATCCACCGCCACCCGCCGCCCCCACCCGACCGCCACCACCACTTGCCACAGCCTCGCTGCAACCACCCCCCCTCGCCTTGCCACCGCCACTGCCCCGCCGCCGCCATTGCCACACGCCACGCCTCCGCCATTGCCCACCGTATTGGCCGAACCAGTTTTGACCTATACCAAATTGATAGTTTTTTTTTATAAAAACGACCTGTTTTGACCCGGACTCATTTTGCCCCTAACCCGTATTGACCCGAACCCGTTATGACCCGTGACCCGAACACGCCCAACCCGCCCATATTGCCATGTCTAATTATAATATATGGTTTAAGTAATTAATTAAAGTTTAGCTAAAGGGCGTTTCAACCATACAACATATCCTTTCACGATATTAGACCAAATAATTAATGGTGTACGATGTTATCACAATTAATTATAAACTCATTTTCAGACGTTGTCAATCAAATACACTATGTTTTCTCTAATGAATTTGACCAAATAGTAAAAATGATACAATGACTTGAACAAATAGTTTGTCTTTCAAAACACAATGATGTTAAAAAAAATGTACCTAAGTTATTAGTTGCTTCAAATAATGAAAGCAAATTCATGTCTATTGTATAGTCAGATTGAACATCAAGCCTTAACAACCCTAAACCTACATGTAACCATCTACGAGTTAATTACACATGATTATGGTTGATGATGAATTGAGAATTTGAGAGGCAATTCTCATGAATTAGATGAAAGAACACTTTGTCACTAAAGTTTCTTGCACTCATGTTTGTTCTTACTCTCCTAAGACGTGTGTGTTTTTCCTTCGATTCCTTAAAACTCGTCATACACTGCTCAAAACTACATCAGTTCATGAGGGCAGCGTATGAATACGCAGCGTACTAGTATGCTAAGTGCTTGATCATTTTGATACAAACTTGGAAATTGCTCCGGAATATAGCCTTCATATGCTTTGTTTGATCTTTTGGAGATGACGTACCACATACTAGTACGAGCCTTTTACCTTTTTCTTTGTCTTGCTCTTCATCTACGTGCATGATAAACATACAAAGTAACGTGTTTCCACAAACATTTTATCCTAAAAACACACATAAATACGACAATTGCATACACTCATTTATCACATATCAGCGTATTACAAGTACATGTGAAATATGAATATAGAAAATTGTAGATCTAAAAATAGAAATTTGTTTATATGACACCAGTAGATCTAAAAACAGAAAACTGTTTATATGACACCGGTAGATTGAAAAATAGACAAATTGTTTATATGCAATCGGTAAATCTAATATCAACATTATCGTTAAATGTATCAAACCTTAAAAAAAATAACTTGTTTTTTTTTGTATGGGCAGGTCTAAAAATAGAAAATTATTTATATGATAATTTGAACTAAAAAGTATTGAACTTTAAATATATTGGAATTGTGTATTTAGATTTTTTTTAATTTAAAGAAACGGTATAAAAATAAATGTTTTTTTTTGTGTTGAGTAATAATAATAATAATAATAACTTTTAAATATTCAAAAGCAAAAATGGCAAACATACAAAAAGGTATAAATATAAAATTATTGAATTTGTAAATAATAATAAAAGTAATAATAATAGACTTGAGGACGTATCAAATGAAAACTCTGAGTTGTTGTAAAACCCATAAACTAATTTCTGAACACACATCCATTTTCTTATATTTTAATTTATGGATGATATTAAATCAGATTTTTTTTTCTTAAATTCTCAAAAGTGTAAATAAGTGACTTTACATGGTTATTTTAATAAAAGTACTCTCTCTATATCCATCATCAAAACAAATCATCAGAATAAGAACAACCGTGTAAAAAACCTATTTAATTTCAATTTAAAACATAAAATACAAGATCAACCTTTTTAAGCATGTGTAAACCCATAAAAAAAACCCAAATATCTTTAGAAAATAGAATTAAAAAACATTAGTTTCTATTGGAGTTAAAACAGGTTAATAGTCACAATTTAGGATCAGTTAGGGACAAATAGGTCATTAGTCATTATTAGCCAATGAAGGTCGATATTGGTCAATTAGTTTCAAATAGGGGCAATGAACTGCATTCGAATTGGGTTCTTATATCAATTAGGTCGATATAAAATTTGACTTCTTTATATTTATATCTTTATGTTGAAGTTAGTGTTCTATTCCATATCGATACCAAAAACTGAAATGCAAATTCAGTCTTCAATGATCATTAGGTACTGATTTGGGAGTATCAGAGAGTAATATTTCACTCCCAAATACCGTTCTTTTTAGTAGTGATTTCTAACACTTTTAAATTAAAACACGTCACTTTGAGGATATATACTTTATTCATCTACTTTGTAGGAATTGTAATTTGTGTTGACTTGAATTTTCTGAAAATCGTGCAATCATTTTCGGATTGAATTGTTTCGTTGGTTTACATGAATATTCAATCGGAAAAAAAACAGAGATTCAAAAACAAAAATGTGAAATATGTTAGGATTTTCATGTGTGTGGAACTGGCCAAATTGACTTCTATTTATAAGGATAAACTGATGCAATAAAACGTCACGACTGTTGACCGCTGCTTCTATCTGGTCTAGATGACCAAATTTGCTACTTGTCTTCTATCATTTTCACACTTACTAACTCGTTTGATCTTTAACTATGACTTCTCATTTGGTCATTAAGTAAATTCAATTACATAAAATAGCTAGATGACATTAAAATCACCAACGTATTATAAATATAGATGTCTCTAAATCTCTTTCTTTCTCAGTTTTGATGCTTTTTTCTGGGTGACTCACCTAGGGGTGTGCAAAAAAACCGAAAACCGAAGAAAACCGAAATCTGAATCGTATCCGTAATCGAAAAAAACCAAACCGAATTGTGAATTCGGTTTTCGGTTCAGTTAACGGATATACCTTTTTTTAATTCGGTTTATTCGGTTTGTTTGGTTAGACATATTTCCAATTCGGTTCGGTTTATTCAATTTATTCGGTTGAATTCGATTTATTTGGTTTATTCGGATATACTTTACTTTTGAAATCGGTTTATTTGATTGAATTCGGTTCGGTTAGAAAATTTTCCAATTCGGTTCGATTAACGGATGATTGTTAAAAAAAATCAAAACCGAATCGAATAAATCGAACAAACCGATAAACACCCCTAGACTCACCAACCGACCCAACAAGCGATCAATTACGAACAAGTTAAAGTCATTGGATTTGGTAGTTTTTCGTGAACTTCTCTCTTTAGTCCTTTATATATGTTCATAAATGGTGTGCACCTCGGGGTGATTTTCATATAATAGTTTTATACTTGTATATAACTACTTATGTGTACAGTGAGTGGATCCAGGATTTTTGGTCAGTAGGTGTAAAAAATGAGTCGGCCTTAAACGGGTCAAGTCAAAATGGGTTAGGCTATAACGGGTTGAGCCAAAATAATTACATTAACTTGCCGGTTTGGTGCCGCCCAAAACGGGTCGGTTATAATGAATTCTATATTCACTCGCACATGCGTAATGTTTGAGTTCAAGAAAGCTAATTTCCTTATTTTAGTTCCTAAATGCAAAACAACATTGCAATAGTTACCCACACAGAAAGCATGAATAAAATGTTACCCACTAAATTGATGGCATTAATCAAAACAGAAGGTATCCAGCAAATTAATCGAAACTCAAAACATAAGATATTACACCAAAAACCTACGAATTAACATTACACTCAAAACATAGCATTTAATAAGTTGAGTGGGTGCCTACCCCCCCCCCCCCTCAACTTCAAGTAAGTCCGCCCCAATGTGTACTAAGATTTATACCACGCATATTGTGGTCAAAGACCCGCCTGCCTATTATGCGCAAATACCCACTAGCGTATTGTGCACTAAGATTTAAACCGTCGAGGTAATTGCTACGTGACCCGTTTTGGGTGGTCATTTTAATTTTTTTTTACCGCAGACTCGATGATTTAGTGCCTATTCACGTCACGTGTCAAGATCTCAATGATTTATTTGGTAATTGTTTATAATGAAAAAAGAGTCAATTTTCCCTTGTAGTTTTTCTTTTTATTTTTAACCTTGTTAAGCTTATAATTGGAATAACATGTGTTTGAATGCATTTGACCTCAAAAAAGGATGCGAGAGTTGGGTTTCATGCATCAACCCATCCTTTTTACTAGTGGATATTAGATTTCCACATGACATTAAATAAATTATTATTTATATTTAATAAATTAATAACAGGCACATATTGCATCAAGCACTCTTTATCTACCCCTCATCATTATATAAATTTTATACAATTATTACGGTTATTTATTTAAAATTAGATTCATACTCAACGCCCTCTCTTATATAGATATTCTAACAATGGTTTAAAATTTTAAATCCGTACATTTTTATTGGTCAAACTTATACTCCCTATAGACTTCAAATCAATATTTTAAAATGAGAAAGTTGGTTTGAGTGTGATATTTAACTAAGATCAACGACTTGTTATTTTCATGATCATATGAAAGACGGCTTCAAATCTCCGGATTTCTTAAATATTCTTAGTTAAATTCTTTTTTTTTTAACAACGAAATTTTATTTTAGACAAGTCTAGCACGAAACTGGTCAACAAAAAAACAGTTACAAAATCATAAGCGGGTTTTGCAACCACACCACCAAGTTTGAACTAGCATTCCATTTTCTATAAACATACCAAAGATACGAAATGTTAACTATAGTATCAAATATGTTATATTTCATCGCCGAAGTATTAGCAAATATGTTATTAAATTCTAATAAATAAGTAACTGGTAATGTCACGTGTTGTAATGTTGAGAGTCCAAGATTTTTTTCCTACTTATTTTTTATTAATTACTAACTATTTAATATTTTATTACTAATTATTTAATATTTTTTAATGATTTCTAAATCTTTATTATTATTTATTATTTCCTTTATATTTTATAAATTTTCATTAATATTTAATATTTTTTATGATTCAACCTGTGTACGAGTTTCTAACCTAGTGTATAATATAAAATAAAATTTTAAAAGTAAGTTATTTCATATATTAAACAGCATGAAAAGAACTAAAATATACATAGATTTTATTAACTAATATTTATATATATTATATAGAATAGTATTTATATGCATTATATAGAATAGTAATTTAACCAATATTTATTATTATTTAATAAAAGTTTTTTGTAATAAATACACATTTTGACATGACCTGAAGTATTGTTCTCGAATGTATAATACTAAATACAAAATAATAACATAAATCTTTTATTAAGCAGTGTTATATAAAATTTCACCAATAATTTTTATCCTTGATCATATATTTAGCTTAGTTGAAGTGTTTGATTTCATGAGCATTGGTATGCCATTTTTAATTTTTTTATAAAATAAAATAAAACAAAAAAACTAGTCTTTGCCTAGATATGGGTTTCTAGATTAAGGATTATGCTTAGTTTGAACAAGGGTTTAAACAGAGTCAAATTGAGAATTTTCTTGTTCAAACTGGTCAAGCTCAAGAAGAAGCATCCATTGATAATCCTCTAATCATGTCTAATTCAATTAATAAAACATACCATGTTTAAGATTTCTTGTTCAACCCATTTAAATAAATGTGTTGTATCTGAATTAACTTATTTAACATGTTTAATAAAAAATTTAAGGAAAAAAAATATGTTTTATTATATCAACTCACAAACCCGTTCAGCTAAATTACCCCTTCATCCGTTTATCTCGTTTAGAGAAACGAGCTATACAAGTCGTGGTCGGGTTACATGAATTTAACCGTGTTTAGGGTTGATGTATTTCATAAGAATAAATATATGAGTCGTGTTAGGTTCATCAATTCAACCCATCAATCCAACACAATCAGAGTCCCCAAATTTTCACCCGGTCACAACTTGTTGCTCCCCAACGGTTATTATGTCTATCAGGTTAAAGACTAAACCATTTGATTACCGGGTCTAAACGGGTTGCGATAATGACCCATCTGTAGTTTTTCCTAACCACCCGGGTCGGGCTTAAACGTTGGTTAAGACCATAAATGTAGATTTTTGGTATCATATAAATGTAAATAACTTTACAATTTGTAATGTAAGCTCCCAAATATTTTCTGAAACACTACAACACCATCATCAACTGCATTTTCTGTTGTGACCCGATACCGTTTTGTTTTCAAAAACTCGACTCCTCAGTAGTCGGTCGCCTCAAAAAGTACCGTAAACTATTCGTGACGACCTGCCAGAAAGTTTGCATTTAAACAAAGGGTTTAGTGTGCAAAATAACAACATATTTTCACAACTTTTACCAATGTGTACTACGATTCTTTTATAGTGTCGGTTTTACCTGTTGAAGCGGTTTGATAAGAGCTTTACCCTTGTAACTGACATGAAATTTGGCCTTGGCCAACAAACCCTGCATCAAGATACCGTAAAGACAGCAGTAAGTAGGGGTTGTGGGCTGGATCAGGCCCAATGGGCCGAACCTATCCAGGCCCAGGTCCGGGCCCAGACGTTGAGCCCAATCCGGTGGATAACTCTTACGATATCATGACCCATATATGTAAAGTGGGTCAGCTTGTATTATATTTGAAATTTAATAAGTTTAAAAGTTACTGAAAGTGTACTCCAATAGGATAGGACCTCTTATATTGGTTTATCAAAAAAGGGAATCCTTAAATCACTAATAGTTTTCCAATCATATTAAAAATCTTTGTTAAAAATTAATATATATTTAACAGTGAACTCATGTTGAATGGTTACTCAACCCGACCCATTAAAGATTTTTCAAACCTATAGATTCCAAACCAAATGAAACAGATCATGTGATGCTGAGTTTAGATGAATTAATTTGCATTAGATTGTTATTTAATTAAATCAGGTAATTCCATTTTTACCCTTTGGTAGTTTGTACTATAACAGCTAGTATGAAACTGATTGTCTTAATGTGATTAAATAATCAGAAGCAAAATCTGTTATCAAAATATTAATTTTACCTCGGTATCGAACTCTCCCGACTGTACTTGGACATTTATATCAGTGATAATTTTCACAAGATCTACCAGTAATCCGGGCCGATCTGCCGTCTCCACTGAGAGCAGACTGCATAATATAACATCAAAAGGAGGTTGTTGGAATTTGACTTTTATGAGTCAAATAAGTTACTTTTAGACTTTAAAATTCACTTAAAAAGGTTCGGGTCTAATGGAAAAGACAAAAGTACCCTCCATTTTTAGATACCTTCGTTCAGGGCTGTCATCGTAAACATGGATACGGGTTGCAATGTCGACATCAAGCTGAGGCAGTTCAACATGCGTTAGATAAGATTAGCCAAACAATAATGGTTGAATTATTAGCCAAATGTCTAAACTACCCTTCAAAGAAAGCTTGAGGACCAATAACATTAGCATAAACAGGGGCAATAGGTCATTTTACCTTTAAAGATTCACAAGAAACCAAGAAAACATGATCTTCATTCGGTTTTCCAAAACGAGAATCACTAACAATAATTTTAGTGAATAGCTAAATACCCAAACCGCCATTTCATAGGGTCCAAACAGAGAAGCTTGTGCACCAAAAGTACAAAACTAATGGGAAAAGGGGTCATTTTAGCTTGAAATTTTGAGAGAAACCAAGAACATTGTAAACTTTATTGGGTAACCCAAAAAACTACTTACAACGGTAGTGAAAAGCTAAATACCCAAACTGCCCTTTTGGAGGGTGCAAATAGAGAAGCTTGTGAACCAAAACCAATAGCATTGAAAACTTGAAAATGGGCAAATTGGTCATTTTGACTTAAAAACTTGCAACAACACGAGAACATTGTAGTCCTCATTGGATATCCCAAAACCAAAATTACTCTAATTTACGTATGAAATATTTTTCATGGAGTTCGATAATTTATATATCAAAAGGGCGGGGATTAGTACCTTTTGTGTTGGGGCTTCAACTCCAAAGGCTTCTCCCATTGCTAATTGGGCACTTGATTCCTGAACCATTAATGACCGCAATTCAGCAATAATCTTTATTTATATATTTTTAAAGAAACACATAATTGGTGTAATACCGGGTGATATTCTAGAAGATTGCTGATAATTGTTAGACGGATCGCCTCAAGCAACTCGGGGTCATCAACTTTACGTCCAGTCGAGCTGCAGAAACATAAAAATCTGATTATTTTAGCCCAAAAACATTTAAATATTTAGGTTTTAAAATATTGATAAATTAAGTAGAAATGTTGAACATGTTAACCAAGAAAAGATATTTAAGTTCAATACTTACGCTTTAGTGATTGAAAACGTGTTATGCTTTCCCGAAGAATCCAGACAAACATTTGCTTTGACAACATTTAGTCCAAGATTTTTAAGAGCATTCATCTGCACATACATTTCCCCATAATGATTACAGTAGCAAAGCCAAAGAATGTATTAAGTAGGAAACTTTACAAACTGATTATAATGTTTCCTTTTGGGGTTAAAATATTATTTACAGTATGATCTTATACACGTTAGATGTGGCAATTTCGAACCATGTACTTATGAATTGGTTGATTTGGGTTATCTCAAAAAGGTCAAATAGGTCACATTAAAAATTTAGCTAAAAGGGGAACGGGTTAAGCAAGTTGAAATTTGTTCACATATACAACCTCCAAAATCTTTATATTTGAATATCAGATTATTTTAATCATTACTATTTTGTAATCATGATTATTGCACCATATATTTATTTGAAAATGTAAAAAAAAACTAAGGACTTTCACTTAACTTGCACAGTTCTTTGTATTTTTTTTTGTGGTTAATTGGATAATTGTTGAAAAGAAATCAACAGAATGGTCCTTTATATAAAGTTTAGGCACTTAATCATGCAAACAAGAAAGACTATTTGTTGGGTTTTTATAAATTTAGGGACTTAATCATGTAAAAAAAGCCATATTTGTTAAAAATGAAGTTCGAGGACTTTTTGTTGAGTTTTTATAAAGGATTTAATCATATGAAAATAAAGTAGAGGGACTTATATGTGAATTCAGTGAAAGTCCTCAGCGTGTATTTTCAACATTTTCTTTATATTTACAAAAAAAATGGAAAAAAAAAATTAATTGCAGCTGGCCCCAACCCTGACCCGGACCTTTTTGAACCTGTAACGTACTAGAAATATATTCGTTTCAACCGGGTCCTGTTACCCAACCCAACCCGCCCATCTTGCCACATCTAATACAGGTAAAATAACAAGCACTCGGATGATAAAAAGTCAAAGGCTTTTATACAGTATCAAGAAGAGCTCCAAGGCGATCCCCAAATGTAATCTCGACCACGGTTGCATTCGGGTCAGAGTCCTGGTCAATTATAACTTTGGGCGTTGGAACCGCATCAGTTTCCTGATAGCTTCCATCCTGAAAACCAAACAGCCAATAAAATTAAAATTACAAAATTAAAAAGACCTATAATAAAAGCTTTACCAAATCCCTTATCTTGATACCTCAATAGCTGTGGCTGATGCTTTTGGAATCATAGTACTCAATGAATATGACAATCTGGGTAAAAACCCAAATCAAGAATTAGCACAAAAAACCCTAAATTTTAGGGAGTGTTTGCTTCAAAAGTGATTATTAAGTTTTAGTAAAATTAAAATCAGAATTACATATAATCAACTGATAAAAGATTCTATACCAATAACCAAATTTCATCATTGTAATTTCAAATTAACTAACAATCAGTCAATCAGTTAGAACCCAATACAACTAGAGATTAAAACTACAAAAATAACCCTGATTATTATATTCCAATTAACAATCAATCACCCAAAATCAGCTCCGGATTAGTAATAAATAACATTCCAATTCAATTAAAACCCAATACAATTAAAGATTAGAACTACATAAATCAAAAATCCCAGACTTCAATTACACAATCCATAACTTAATTGAAGCCCTGGTTTGATTCTTAAAAAAAACCCAATTAAGAACACAATTAAAAAAAAACAGGGGTACCTTGGTTTTGATGAAGTGCATAGATGCTTAACAGGATCTGAACCAAATGAGCATCTGAAGAATGCTGTTCTGGATGCAACTAATTTGGTGTAGAGTCCGAGAGTGCAGCCAGAGGAAGCCATGGCGGCAGCCATGAATGAGCAGGGGAAGAAGAAGAAGAAGAAGAGGATGAAAAATGGATTGGGGATTAGAGGAGGAAGAAGATGGGCATGGTCAGGGGAGGATGGGTGGGGATAGGGTGGGGACAGAAATGGAGGATAGATGTAGTGTTTTGGTTCTAGTGATATCCGCCATTTGTAAGGAGTCTGTTTTTATGGAAAATGGATATTTGTTTGTGAATTGTTTTCTTGTCTTTACAAGGTGGCATATTTTTATCTTTTTTTAAGTTGTATTGTTTGGTTTTTTTTTTTACTAATAATTAAGGTTTAAACAAATGTCATGGATACGTTTTCGAGGAAAACTAGTTATTTTATGACGGTTAAGTCATGTATACGTTTTCTGAGAAAACTAGTTATTTTTATGACGATTAAGTCATGTATACGTTTTCAGGGAAAACTACTTATTTTTATGACAGTTAGGTCATGGATACGTTTTCGAAGAAAACTACTTATTATTTATGACGGTTAAGTCATATTTTTATTTTTTTTAAGTTGTATTGTTTGGTTTTTTTTTACTAATAATTAAGGTTTAAACAAATGTAACGTATCGAAATCATGATAATTTATTTTGTGTTGGGGTTGAGATTATGAAAATAAAGATTGAGGGGTTAGAATTTGTAAACACAAAAGAGTGGAACGGAGACCCTTAAACCCTAGCCTCCATCCTCCTCCCCTCATTTCATCACCTTAAAACTGATTATTTTCTTTTCATAAAACTTTCTTTAACTTGTTTAAAACTTAATATATAATATGTTTTTGTTTATATATATATAAAATATGATAAATGTTTGTCATAAAATATCTTTGTTTTACTTAAAACATACTTTGCATATGTATCATGTCTTTGTTTATATATATAAAAATATAATAAACACTTGCCAACAATATAACTTGTTTTTTCTTAAAACATACTAACACATATATTATGTCTTTGTTTATGTATATGAAAATATAACAAATTATTGCCATAAATGTTAGGGGTGTTCAAAACCGGATATCCGAAATTTCGGATATCCGAAAATTTCGGATAGTGAATTTCACTATCCGAATCCGTATCCGAAATTTCGGATATCCATTCGGATAGTGAAACGGATATCCGAAAATATAAAAAAAATAAAAAAATATATAAAAAAAATATTTTAAAATTACAAAAACAATTAAAAACCTTAAAAAACATTAGAAAATATACATATAAAAATATATAAATATAATATATCGGGTTTTGATTCAAATTTTCTTATTTTTAAATAATAAAAACAATTAAAAAAAATATATAAATATAATATTTCGGATATTCGGATATCCGAACTATCCGAAATATCCGAAAATCACTATCCGAATCCGAATCCGAAAATTCGGATATCCGAATTTCGGATATCCGAATTTTCGGATAATTCGGATTCGGATTTTTGGATAATTCGGGTTCGGTTTCGGATTCGGATTTTTTTGAACACCCCTAATAAATGTAGCTATACTTTACATAAATAGTACGTTTGCCTCTTTTAAACATTTCTCTAAAACATAATTTTCGCTTTCGTTTACTAATGTAAAATATGTAATAAACATTTTTCACTAAGTATGCACACCACCCTTAAAACATGAAAAAATGATATTAGAACCACCCGACTATCGGTATTCAACTTGAGGTTGACGTCTTATCTATTGCTAACGCGTAGACCGATCTGCACATAAGTCAATACGCGGAATCTATTATTTGTGTTGGTGTCGTCTGATAGTGTCGCCAGGCACTATAGTGTCGCTCAGACACATTATAGTGTCACCAGATAGTGTCGCCAAGCACACTATATTGTTGCCTGAACTTGCGTTCAGTACTTTGTGCCGTGATATAGGAGGGTCGACAATCGTAGTGTCGCCGAGGGAATGACACGTATCCAATCCTTTGATATCTTGGGCACAACGCCACCACCCCAGCTTTGTCCCCGTTGATTGTCGCTACTTTGCAGGTAGCGACACTCGAGTGTCGCCTGATGAACAAAAATCTCATATAGACCTTTCAGTCCAAAATCATAACTTTTACGCTTCAAAATGTTTTAATCTTAACCATGAAACTAGATCTATGGTTTTTAAGCATAAACACACTAAAAATTCGATTTTTTTGAAGAAAACTAATAAAACCCCTAAAAACCCATTTTTCATCAAAAAAAAAATAGATCTGGAAGAGTTTCTTACCTCTAATCGGCTCTTTTTTTCATTTAAACTTCGTGTAAACACTGGAGAAGAAGGTTGGATCGATCTTAGGGCAAAACGACACTTTCTCTATCTAGGTGTTTCTCTCTCTAGAAATGGAAAGAAGATGATCCAAGAAAATTAGATCCTGAAACGTTAGCATGGGTGCACAGTTGGGTCAAATTGATCCAAGAAAATACCCCATTAAGATTCGAACATATGCATGCAAGCATACACCGCTTGCATGCGAGGTATCGGTTAAGTTTAGGGATGGCATGTAATATCCAGGAATTTCCAACCTATCCTTACCCTAACCCCGGCACATATTTGACGTATTTTTTGCTCAACCACGAGAAAGATGTGAGACTTTAAACTACTCGGGGTTTGACGTATTCTTGTTCAACCACGAGGAAGATGAAAGACTTTAAGCTATTTGGGGTTTGACGTACTCTTGTTCAAACACGAGGAAGTTTTGAAACTCTAAGTCATGCCACATCAGTACTCTTTAATTACTGATTGACGTTTCCCTCTAGGGACTCCGTTAATTGATAACTACTCTTACGCGAAAACAATAGTTATGCACTAAGCAATCTATGTGCCCTCTCTTGGCCCACACACAAACGGAAGGATCTATGCGGACTATGCGACGATTCGAATACTTACGGGTGCACAAGTAATTATGAAAATCAGCGCATGGAAAGACATAGTCAACTCTGTCGTGTGCTATGACCTAAGACCTATCGTGATATATAGCAACAAAACATGAGTAACATGACAATCCATGGGCATATTAGACTACATTTCGAGCAAACTCAGGTCATCAAATTATCATCAAATTTATTCCAAGTAATGCATTTCACCTTTAGAATCCAAAGAATTTTGCAACGATTTTTCTCTTTAGGTTCTCTTTAAAAAAAAAACTAAATCCTCACATCCCTCGATGAAACTATATACTTCTTAGTGAAACTCTTGGCAATCATGGACCATGAAATCCAGAAACTCAAGAGCAATTGTACTCTTATCGTCACAGTCCATTCGAAAACCTAAACACAACTCTAGGTTCACTTGGGGGAGTAAAGCAAATGAAAGTTATCCTCCTCATTATGCTTATACATATCATAAGCTTAAAAACATGAACCTTCTACTTTAATTTCGTGACGAAATTTCTTAAAGTAGGGAAGACTGTAATATCCAGGAATTCCCGACCTATCCTTACCCTAACCCTGGCACGTATTTTGAATTCAAATCTTAAAAACTTATTAAAAATACAACCTTCTTAAATGATAAATATTAATTTATTTAATATATATTTAAGGAAAATAATTATATTTAGAATAGATATGTATATATACATATACGAGACTCATTTAAAAATATATATGTATATACATGCATATCATAAATGGGACGAGTTAAATTCTTAAAAATTTGTTGGTTTATAATTATATAAATATTATAATTTATAAACTTATTTTTAATACCAAAATTTACAAACTTAAATCTTAGAAATTATTTTTATAAGATTATAAAATAATAAAAAAAAGGGTATAAAACTTATCAAACTTATTAGTTTTATAAAAATAAAACATATATTTGCTTTACAAAGTCTAGGGACCAAAACCGTTATTTCTTAAACTTGTTTTAGACTAAAATCCATACTTTGTACATAAAATGATAAAGACTTGGAACTTCATGGACCAAACTTGTAACTTGGCCAAACTTCCAGACCTGGAACCAGTCTCAGGTTCGAATCCCCCTAAGCCCGGTTTCACCCTCGTTTATCCGAAAAACGCATTTCCGGCCAAATTCGATGAATCTCGAGCACCTCATCAGGCGTGCGACCTGAACCCAACACCATTCAATGCTTGATTTCGAGTCTAACACTGCGTAATTCGAATTTAAACTCGTAATGACTCAACCGTAAACACCCCAACTAACCAGGCATTAATCGTTGAAATTGGGTATAAATACCCATTGCTACAACTTAGCGACATCACACTCAAACTACCTGAACCCTCAATTCCTACGAATCGAACCTGCATTGGCCGTTTGAACTCGTAGACAGCCGACTTCAAACCCAGAACCCGTTCTCGCTAGTTTCGTTATCAATCCAGGTAATTCGAATGACCATTAGTTTTGTTTTCATTCGTAGATCATTAGCCCTCTGTTAATTTGCATTAACAGAGGGTTAATCGAGTCGTATTTGGGGGATTTAAACTCTAGGGTTCATACGAAACCAGGATCGATTTGGGAATGTGTTTATTTAATTCTTTTTCCGTATAAAACACCAACGAGGCCCATAGCCGGGTGGTTTGTTCGTTTGCGTGTGAACTCAGCTCGCCCGGGTTCGAATCCGGCCAGCCTGAGTTTTGTTATTTCATTTTTATTTGCTTTTTATTCGGCTTTTACACTTTTAACTATTTTTATAAAATATGTGATACTTTTATAAACTCAAAAATGACTTTTACTTATACTTTCAGATTCTGGAACTATTTTAAATAATTAAACTTAATTAAAACTCATAATAATAATTTTTTTAAAAATAGTTTTAAATACTTAAAAACCATAAAAATACTTTTAAACTTTTATAAAACTTATGTTTATACAGAAACTATTTATTAAAAACAGTAAACTTAATTTATTAATTATATTCTGAATTAAAAAAAGTTCTTTTATATTAATCGTTCATTTTAATCTTATGAACCATTAAAAATCAGAAAAATTTATAAAACTTATATATTATCGTAAAAAAATAGAAACTTATGAACTTGTGTATTCTTATAAAATTTATATTTAACTAAAAGCTCATTTATTTATTTGATTTGAATCAGAAAAATAAATATACTTTGCCTAAAAATCAAGATACTTGTAAACTTATAAAATAAATAAACTTTATATTTATTCAAATTAGAACAAGAGAATAAATATACTTTATTTATTTATAAATTTTATAAAACCTAAATGGAAACTTTAATTTAAAACATTTATAAATTTATAAATGTAAAATACTTATAAACATATAATTTAAAGAAAAAACTTTATTTAGCACATTATAAACTTATAGTTCCATTTAAACTTTAAAAACATCTGCTTATAATTAAAAATGTAAACTTTATAAGGAACCCTATTTAACATATTATAAACTTGTAAGTGATTATTGTTATTTAAATCAGATTTTTAAACATTACTTATTTAAACTTATAACTACGATTTTAAAACATTATTTATTTACAAGTCAATTTGCAAAATAAATACTTAATACTTTAATAAGTCTTAAATGATTTTATAAAATAATTATTCTTATAGATAATTATTTAACTTTGATAATTATGTATTCCTTAAATTGATCTTTAATCATTATTTATTCTTTAAATAACCTTTAAATAACTAATTATTCTTTAAATAATTAGTGTTAATCTTTAAATAATTATTTAGTCTTTCGCTTAACAATTACTAAAATTTCACTTATAAATACTTAGAAAACTATTTTAGATTTATTGTTACCTATTTTGTGTAATTAATGATCGTAAGACTTTTAAATAATTATTTTAATTAATAATTACTCTAAAATATAAACTCATTAAACCTTGATATCCAAGTCTTGTATTATTCATTCAAAACCCTATTTGCAACCTTAATTCAAACTTTATAAATACAATCATTCCCGTTTTTCAATTAGAACCCTAGTCAAATCCTATAATCCAAGATATTTGCTATAGACTTATAGGATCAAACTTTAAACTTTAAAATTGTACTCTTATGCTTGTTGTGAGGATATTCTCCCTCAAAACCCTACTATATTAAATCTTGTTGGACATCCTTTCACCAATCCAAGTGAGTATACTTAGCCCCATTTCGTTTTACTTTATTTATAAACTTGGGGTGGACACATGTATCAAATTTTCAAACTTATACAATTCTTGTACAACTATGCCTATATGCTTATTCTTGTGATATTATGCTTGAGACTTGCATGCTTAAATTAAACTTAATACTAGCATATCCATTAACTTTGATCAAGCTTATAGTAACAATGATAGATCTATTGTATTTGACCAATCAACCTAGATTGATTAACCATTCGGGGGGAGCCCATGGTGATTGTTACTGAATTTAAATTTTAAACTTTTAAGGGTAACCTTCGGGTTATGCCTAAACTTGGTTGGAGGATTGATATGCACAATGTTTAACATGTTTGTTCTCACACTTATACTATAGAATGCATGACATAGTGAATTGTAAAACTTTTCAAAGACTTTGCTATACTATGATAAAACCTTCGTATCTCACAAACTATTCTTAGTTGACAGTTTACTCAACATGTTTCAGGTACACTAGTATGAGACTTGTATTGTGATTACTTAGGATGCCTTGGAATTAGATTACTTATCAAATAAACTTTGTATTCTTATTATGTGTTGTCTCATTCTTTGTATTAAACCTTTGAAAGTCATTAATGAAATATTTAAACTTTAATAGTCAGCCTTGTGCTTTTTGAACGACCGCGTCCGCCCCGACGTATAATCCATCGTCGGTTGGGGTGTGACATGGCAATGGGTCGGGTCTGGGACGGGTTTAGGTAATCTCAACCCCATACCCGGTTATAAAATATTGTCTCATACCCGGCCCAAAACCCGTCGAATTTCTATCGGGTAATTACCCGTCGCGTATCGGGTATGCCAGCGGGTTTCGGGTAAACCTGTTGGGTATACTAGACCCAAAACCCGTCGGGTATCTCTCAGGTATATATAAAGTTGTATTTAAAATAAAAAGAAATAAAATAAAATCATGTTTGGTATATACATATAAAATAAATACGGTATATATATACTTAAAATAAATGTGGTATATACACTTAAATTAAAAAAAAAATACATGTCGGGTATATAACCGGGTATACGTTATCGGGTAATCAGGGCGGGTAAACGGGTATATCACCATATCCCATACCCGTCCCAAACCCGTGAAAATTTTCAAATGTAATCCCATACCCGTCCCAAATGTTTCGGGTTTCGGGTTTACCCATCGGATTCGGGTTTCATTGCCATCCCTAGTTAAGTTTAGCGGGTAATTACGATAGTCGATCAAATGAATCATTTTTTGAGGTGTCGTTGGCGCTGCCCGCTAACCCGGCAACGGGACCCCGTTTGGGGCGCTGCCCCTGACCTTGTTGTTCACTGAAATCGGATTAGTCACGAACGAGAATGTATTCAACACCTCCTAACATGTAACGAAGCTTATTCGAAATTCTCTCTGGTCTTAAATAGATCTAAAAGCAACAGTATTCAGGGTAGCGCCCCAGGCGAAGTGGAATTGAAATGTTCATAAACGAGGATGGGATTGTTGCTATTCCACTTAATCAAATACCTAACCCGTATTAACACACATGAATGGTTAAGGTCTTAAGGACTTAAAACAGTTGCAGAACTTAAACAATTAAATTGGGGGCCGAAAATACTACACATAAAATAACTAAAGTTTTTAGTGGATTTGTGAAACAGATTTGAGTTTTGGTCTTGATTACAAGGGGCCCAAACACTATAACTAATATGAAATAAACCTTGTGTGCCAGAATCAATACTTCGGAGCAAGGGGAAAAACCGATTTTTTTATGGATTTGTGAAACAAATTTGAACTTTTGATCTGGATTAGAAGATGCATAAACAGTATAACTAATATGAAAATAAAATTAGCGAGCCGAAATCAATACATTTAAATAAAAAAAATAGAAGACTTGGACTCCCTCTAGCCCTTATTAAATTTCCCCTATCCATCTGCCCTATTAAGTTCCCCTGCTTAAAACACGTTAATTGATTTTTTTTTTTTGCTAGATATACGAGTCATATGATATTTTAAACTGTATTACTCGTGTTTCATATTTAAAAAGTTAATGATCGCTTATGGTGAAGGCCTTTTTTTCTTTCATAAAATGTGGTTTTACATTTATTTCATTCGGGCCATTGCTATACTTTTGTCACGTTAATTAATTAAAATAACTTTGTATCTAATTTAACTAATCAGATAACCAAATAATTATGGTTTTCAATCGTGTTGGGGCGATGAGTTGAATATGAGAACCTGACATGGCTCATGTATCCCTGTTAAACCATCAACTCTAACTCGTACACACTTAAAATTATGTCATTTTCATGCCATATTTCGGTTTTACCCGTCCAATGTTCATTTACGAATATAAGTAATACCTGAAAAACTAGTATCAATACAAATAGCCAATGATTACATCTCAAACGGATCTTTTTGTAATTGATATTTTTAAATTGCTTTTTTATCTCTCATTCCCGACTAACATAATTGAGTTATATTAAGTTAAAAGATTAAAGGAATCGAATAGAAAGGATTAAAGAATGGGATAACTGATGATGATAAATAAAGTTGATGAAAACGAATACAAGGTGAAAATCCCAAGAGAAAAAACTAGTTTCACTTCTATATTCAGAATAAAATAAGATAAAATTAAAAATAAAGTTATAAAACTTTAAATTTAACACTTTTTAGATAGTTTTTTTTTTCTAAAATCCAAATATGAAATATGTTAGAACCCATAAAACTTAAATAGGCTAACAAATAATGTATAAGTTAACTCACTTATTAAATGGTTCGTATTAAAATTTACTTGTTTAATAAACATGTAATATTATTAAACCTAAAACTTGATATTTCATGTGATTTAAGTTTTACACTCGAAATAAATACATAATTAGAATGATGTTAGCTACATGCTAAAATGATTTCTTAGTGATCACTCAAACCAAACAAAGTTAATACAATGACTATAACGAGAAAACGAGAAATATAAGGAAAGTTTATATTCACCTGATGTTTTGAATGGGATTAAAATATCAGGATTACTAAAGCATAGATTAGTACTAAAGGTTGGTGTCCCAGTAATCTTGTTAAGAAACATTGACCAGCAAAATGGTTTGTGTAATTATACTAGGCTACAAGTCATATCCCTTAGCAAACGTGTTATAGAAGCCGAGATAATATCTTAAGGTAATATTAGTACTCGAACATTTATTCCAAGAATTATTTTGATACCTTAAGACAATAAGATCCTTTTCAAGTATTAAAGAAGACAATTTCCACTATCAGTATTTTTTGCAATGACGATTAATAAAAGTCAGGGACAATCACTATCAAGAGTTGACTAGTATTTCAAAAATCCGGTTTTCACCCATGTATAGTTATATGTAGCGTTATCAAGAGTAAAAAGTAAATACAGAGTAAAATTACTAATATTAGACAAAGATGGTAAACTCACAAATCAAACATCAATTGTTGTTTACAAGGAATTATTTAGAGATTTATGATTCTTTATATTTTTATGAATTATAAATATATTTTTATTTTATCCTTATTTAATAAAAATTTATATATTATTACGATGCCATTGATTTACTCCCTCATCTTTCAACCGGCATTGATGTGAACATTAAATTCACTAGGTTTGTTTTTTGTTTCTAGGTATCGGTTAAATATTACGATATGTCATTCTGATACTATGATTTTGTTATGTGTATGCTATAACGTTAATTGTCGTTAAAAAAATTAGTTTACAAAATTATATATTTCGTTATGGGCCTTTTTGCGGCTCGTGTAGGGCATTCGAATCCTCGGGCCCGGCTCTGTTTATTGTTTATATAACTTTTTACGTTTAGCACGTGTAAAACACGAGTTCCTAACCTAGTTCAACATATTTATAAAACAATTTACTACTAATTTCTTGTGTCTTTTTTATTTAATGTGTTATTCACTTTTAGCTGATAATACGTTCAAAATGAGTGAGTTAGCATTCACGCCCTAATTCCTTGCCCACTACATTTAACCTTAAGCGAATGCATAGTACGCACACGTATCCTAGATTTGCAGAGGGTGATGGAATATCTATATGAAGATTGACGAATACATTCAAGAAAATTTATATAATATTACGAAGACATGTTTAACAAAAGCGAATTCATACATATAAAAAAAATGATAAATGCTATATAAAAAGACGAATTTTATATATAAATGTCAACTTATTATACAAATGATCAATTTTGTAACAAGTATTGCATTATACTATGATATAAAAGTTTAATGGTAAATCTATACTAATAAATAAAGGTTTAAGGTGGACACTCGTCACTTTCTCATTCCTCCTCACAATGATTTTCCCGTATCTCTCTCCTAATAAATGCGCATCTATCTTATTAAATAGTAATCTATACTATCTAATAAATAAATGTTTTTCTTGCCATGTGTCGCCTCCATATTCACCCTCATCATTTTTTTCCCGCCTCTCTCTCCTATTAAATACATTTCCATATTTTAATAATAATAATATATTTAAAAAAACTAATTATACTAATAAAATACATTTATTTAAATTATCTTTTAACATAAAAAACTTTGAAATCTAATTATTTAACTTTTATTTTCAATCAATCAGTAATGAAAGTCAAATTATATTAAATAGTAATTAACGTATTTTCAAAAATTAATTATGTATTAATTTTACATATTTTAAAGTTTGTTTTTTATCCTTAGTATATGTACTACATTTTTACACCTGTAAAAAAATATATATAAAAATTTTAGAATTTTATATATGATATTTTTCACCCCGTGTGTAATACATGGGGTCTAAGCTAGTGGTATTATAAATCATACTACTGTAATAAATAAAAATATTGGGAGACACATGTCACTCTCTGATTACACCTCACCTTTAATTTCCCGTCTCTCTCTCTCCTATTAAATATTAGTTTTCGTTTGTCTCTCTTATTAAATAATGAATATTAAATAATTATTTTTGTATTAATAAATAAATATCATATGAACACACGTCACTTTTTGGTTCATTTTTACCATTTTTTTCCCGTCTCTCTCTACTATTGAATAATGATATTAAAAGAATTTAATTTTAGATTTTTAATATAAATCTACTTACCAATACTTATTATTTAATTATAAATAGTTATTATATCATCAATAAAATAAATTTAATATGAATTAACATTTATCAATTAAATAAAAAAATTAATACTCAGTTGAAAAAAATGTTTTACAAACTAACTTAACAGATGTTATAACTGTCACAACAAATAACATTTTTTAAAAACATATTTTTGACGAGTGTGTGTTAACAAATTACATTATATTATATTTCACCGATATAATACACCGGTTTATTCAACCCGTGTATTACACGGGTTTTTTAAAATATATATTTTTTATTACTAACTACATAACATTTCATTTATTTATTCAACTCGTGTAATACACGGGATTTTAACCTAGTAATTTTATATAAACGGCTAATTAATACAATAAAATACCAAAATGTTTTTTTTGGGATTTAATTATTGTATTTAGTTTTATTTTCTAGTACGAAACCGTGATATCATCATTCTTATCTAATCGTCGAAAAGACATGATGATTCAAACGAAAAACAAATAATCTTTTAGTCACATGAAGATAATATAGTCTTGTTTGAACACTTATTTTATGATATTTTGCACCAAGTCTTTATGTAATAATGGTGAAATCGACTCATTTGTTTTTAAATTAACATCCTTCTATCAATATAAATAAAATAATGATAACAATGACTTTATTATTCAACAAAAAATACCGTCGATTAAACATTTAACAGGATTGTATAACAGTAAGCATTTAAGTTTCTTTAGCAGACGTTTTAGGTTCGAATCTAATTTTTTGTCTTTAACCCATTTGAAGGACATCTGTCAGCACAAGTTGTGTTTTATCTAATTTTATTAGTTAACAAGGTATTTGTGAGTCTGGATTCTCATGGTTACCGAAAAAGATGCGTCGTCATTCACCTCCTCACATGTTTAAGTGGACCAAATATGCAAATATAGGATGAAGTAGTTGCATTAATGGGTAAAACCATACTTTGGTGTTCAATTAATAAAATTTGATAGTTAGGTGGCCAAAATGAATATATCTGGAAGAGTCGAGACAAAGAAATATTTGGTGCACAATTGGTCCCTACTTTAACTTTATTTACAAAAGAGGACAAAATAAAATGGAGGAGGACCACATAACCCTCGTCTTTTACCTATTTAAGCATCTAGACTACCAAAGTCGTGAATGGTGACGTTTTTGGTTGCCAATACGGCAAGTTTTCCTTAATTTATATCGTATAGTATTTGGCATCTTCTATATACTCTAATAAAAAAAGTATTTTTTTTATTGTTACAAGGCACGATTCTACGTAGAGGTGCACAAACCGGGTTTTTGAATCGAACCGGTTCCAAACCGGCCCGAACCGGTTTGGTCAACGCAAACGTTAAACTGGTTTATAACATATAAAATCCCGAACCTGTTGAACCGGTTCAGTTCAGTTCTGGACCTGTTCGGGTTGGTGAACCGGTTTAAAAAAAAATTTAATAAAATAAATTAAAAAATAAATATTTAACAAATAAAAACATAAAGTTCAACGTTTATTCATATTATAGGAGTTTGGAAATCACAAAACATTACAAAATTAAACAAGATAATTCTAAAATACGAGAAAATGAAAAATATATTTTTATTTTTTAGAGTTTTTTTGTTTAATCTTCGCCGTCATTTTCGGAGCTACTAGTAGATCCTCCTAGTCTATCATCTTCGGCGAGTTCTTCATTTGTAAGTGGGCTCCCCAATCCTTGGTTGACCTCAGATTCGTGTATGAATTCTTCAATTTCGTCTTCAAGCGAACTTCTATCTTGTCTCCTATCTACCGCAATTTGGTCAAACTATGTTTTCCCAACGGCTAGTTTTCGAAGTTGACCGTTAAACCAGCTTGCCAAACCGGTTCTCAAAAAACCGGTCCTAAACCGCTCATTCTCATGGAACAGTGAACCGGGTCAAAACCGGCGGGTCACACCAGTTTGAAACCGGTTTCCCCTAAACCGGTTTAGTCTCGGGTCGGGTTTCGGTTTGAAACCGGTTTGGGTTTTGATTTCCAAACCGGTTTTTTTGTTCACCTCTAATTCTACGTATCCAAATTCTATTTTTCCGTTCAAACCAACCTTAATTTTTTAAGTAATCACATATATCAACCTATAAACTTAATAAATTACATATATGCCTAACCCAAAATATAAATTACAGATATCTGCTTCAGCTGAAAATATAACCATTTTGATATATTTTATTAAAAACAAATTATAAAATGACTATTTTAACTTTTTTTTAACTAAAATTTAAAATTTTCAAATTTATCATTTTAACTATTTTTTATACCTTCTTTCCTGTTTTTACTTCTTTTTTCAGTTTTTCTTTTGCCTTTTTTCCATTAATTTTTTTTGGCCTACCCACATCACCACATGCTTATGATTTGTTGGTGGTGTTATGATTGTTGAGACTTGGGACTTTGGCCACAAAGATCTACCATTGATTAGGTACATCTTGAAATTGTACGCCTTTTTCTACTTCTCCAACCTATAAATTGGATTCACAAAACTCTATGGAATCCTAATTGTTGATCAAAAGTAGCCTTGTTCCAATTTAAAGCCACTAAATGTTTGGTAGGCATCCCTGTGATCTCCTGCCTCCTGCATATACACATATTTGATACATGCTGGATATAGTTCAGGGACTAATTCTATAATTAGCTAGTGTGTGAGTTAGAATTGTAATGGTTCAATAAGTGAGGGGTCTGTTGTGAACTTGTTAGTTGAGTCAGTTGGTAGTATTGGTTGTTAAATACCGGTCAAGATAAATGAATGAGATTATCGATGGCTTAACTGAATTCTGTTGTTCTCTCTCTTTCTCTCTCTTCTCTCTCTCCTCAATTACCACACATCAATTTGGTATCAGAGCTAAACGACCCTCGTCGGAGCTCCGGTAACCACCATTAAACCACCACTATTCCGATCGTCTTCTTCGATTCATCACCTGTTTCTGAGATTGATCAATTACGATTAGTTCTTGATCATATTCGTTCAACTCTGTTCTTACTCTGTTTCATTTCTATACCTGGATTGATCAATTGTGATCAATCTACTCCGTTCCATTCATCTTCTTCCTCAATCAATTTCTGCAACACAGTAATAGTCAAAGACGAATCATGACAACAACAAGAAGCCAATCAGATATTGAGAAAACAATCAAAGATCACACCACTTCATTGTTGAAGTTTGATGCATTTATGGAAAAAACAGACAAATCTTTCCATGAAATGAGGCAAATTCTTGAAAAACTCTCTCTGAACCAGACTAATCCACATCCAAATAATAGTTTGGACAATCATCTGGATAATACTCTCAATATCACTGCTAGAACAGAAAGATTGTATCGATTAGGAAAGATTGAATTCCCTAAATTTGATGGAAAAGAAGTGGAAGACTGGCTTTGCAAATGTGAACATTTCTTTGATGTTGATGAGACTCCAGAAGCCTTCAAGGTAAGATATGCTGCAATTAATCTTGATGGTAAGGCAATGAAATGGCATTCATCATTTGTTAAGCAATTAACTAAACCTATAACAGAAGTCACTTGGGCTGAGTATTCTGGGAATATATTAGAAAGGTTCTCTACTAACCAATATAATGATGCAATAGGTATCCTAACTGCAACTATCCAAACAGGAGAGTTGGAAGAATATTGTGATAGATATGATGAAAATTTGTTGAGGGTTAGTATTTGTGAGGAATATGCTGTTAGTATATTCTTAAATGGATTGAAACCTGAAATAGCAGGGCCAGTAAGAATGTTTGAGCCAAAGAATATGAAAGAAGCTTATAAATTCTCTAAGAAACAAGATATGGCCAACAAAACTTTGTTACCCTAACCTAAAACCTATTCTAACCAGTCTGGCAAGTTTTATTCCAATCCTACCCCTGTTTCTACCTACAAACCAAATTCTTCCAACACAACTTTCAAACCACCTGTAAACACCAATCATCTACCCTTGTTACCATCTCCACCTCTTAACCAGAGATTGTACACTAACAAAAACAAACTTAACCTACCCACCAAAGAAATGGAAGCCAAAAGATTGAGAGGAGAATGCTTCTGGTGTCCAGAGAAGTTTTCTTCTACCCACAAATGTCCTAACAAGCAGTTGTATAGTCTTGAAATTAATGGTGATGGGGAAGATGATACAATCTCGACAAATGAAGAGCCTATTATTGATACCACAACTGATGATCCTCTTATTTCTATCCATGCACTCACAGGTGTGCCTTCTTTTTCAACCATGCAAGTTGTAGGTAACATTGGTACCAAAACTTTGCATATCCTAACAGATTCAGGTTCTACTCATAATTTTCTTGATGAAAAGTTGGCTCTTAAACTGAATTGTCATTTAGAGGATATTAGCCCTATGAAAGTGGGTGTGGCAAATGGTGTCCCATTGATTTGTAAGAAGATTTGCAGGAATTTTGAATGGCAGATGCAGGGATTATGGTTTAAGGCAGATGTGTTGGTTATTTCATTGGCTTCTTATGACATGGTATTGGGTATACAATGGCTTCTACCATTAGGGGATATCGTGTGGAATTTTAGGGACTTAACTATGCAATTTAGGGTTGGAAACAAGACTTATCAATTGAAGGGTAGCCATAATAACAAATTGTCTCTTTGTTCAATGGAAGTGATGCATCATTTATTATCAGAAAAGGGCCAGTTGGTGCAGAGTCATTTGTGCAGTTTAAAGGTGGATGACAATGACCAGTTTCAACATAAAACTATGGTTTCTAACCCTGTAAGTGATGATCAATTGAATTCTCTATTACAAGAATATGGAGAAGTTTTTAAGACTCCCACAACTTTACCTCCTCAAAGGGCTTTTGATCATAAGATTATCCTTAAGGATGAATCTGTCACAATTAACCAAAAGCCCTATAGGTATCAATTAGCTCAGAAAGATGTGATAGAAAAGATGACTAAAGAGCTTTTAGATACTGGGGTCATTAGAGGCAGTTCAAGCCCTTTTGCTGCTCCTGTTGTTTTAGTTAAGAAAAAAGATAATACATGGAGAATGTGTATTGACTATAGGAAGTTAAATGATGCCACAATTAAAAATAGCTATCCTATTCCTCTAATAGAAGATTTGTTAGATGAGTTAGGAGGGACTACAATCTTTTCAAAGCTGGATCTAAGGTCTGGATATCATCAGATCAGAATGTTTCCTGATGATGTCCACAAGACAGCTTTTAGAACACATGAGGGACATTTTGAGTTTATGGTCATGCCTTTCGGCTTGACAAATGCCCCTGCCACTTTTCAGTCCCTTATGAACCACACTTTCAAGCCTTTCCTTCGGAAATCGGTTCTGGTATTCTTTGATGACATTTTAGTGTATAGTAGGACCATGGAACAACATTTAATTCATTTGAGGGAAGTGTTGGAGGTGTTAAAAGCAAATCAGCTGTATGCAAAAATGTCAAAATGTTCTTTTGGTGGGGATTCAGTGGAATATCTAGGGCATATTATCACCAAGGAGGGGGTGGCCACTGACCCAAAGAAAATTGAAGCTATAAGGAAATGGCCTATTCCTTCCACACTCAAACAGTTAAGGGGTTTTCTGGGATTATCTGGTTACTATAGAAGGTTTATAAGGTCTTATGGTATTCTAGCAAAGCCTCTTACAAATCTTTTAAGGAAGGATAGTTTCAAGTGGAATGATGAAGCTACTGCAGCCTTTTGTAAGTTGAAAGAAGCCCTATGTACACCTCCTGTTTTATCCTTACCAGATTTTTCTAAACCCTTTGTGTTAGAAACTGATGCTTCCGGATTGGGCATTGGGGCTGTATTGATGCAAGAAGGGCATCCCCTGGCCTTCATAAGCAGGGCCCTTTCTCCTAGACAACAAGTTTTTTCTGTCTATGAGAAAGAACTCTTGGCTATATTGTTTGCAGTCAAACATTGGCATCACTATCTTATAGCCAATCATTTTATCATTAAAACAGATCAAAAAAGTTTGAAGTATCTGATGGAACAAAAACTCACTACTCCACTGCAACATGTTTGGCTATCCAAACTCATGGGGTTTGATTATGAGATAGTGTATAAAAAAGGGGTCGAAAATAAGGTTGTTGATGCATTATCTAGGGTGCAAGGTCCTGCTCTTAGTGCTATATCAGTATCTCACTTAGATAGTACACTTATGGATAAAATCAAACTGTCTTGGCAACAAGATACATCTGTTCAACAAAAGTTGCAAAAGCTGTTAAAGGGAGAGATGGTTCCTAAGTACAAGTGGAATGGCACTATTCTTACAAAAAATGACAGAATTGTTGTGGGGAAGTCTGAGACTTTGCAACAAGAAATCATCGACTTATGTCATAGTTCACCAATAGGGGGTCATTCAGGGGTTCATGCTACTATTCAGAGGATTTCAAGTATGTTCAAATGGAGGGGTATGCATAAACAAGTAAGGCAGACTATTAGAAGTTGTGATATATGTCAACGAGTAAAAAATGAGAATGTGGCATATCCAGGTTTACTACAACCACTTCCTATTCCTAAATATATTTTTTCTGATATATCTATGGATTTTGTGGGAGGGTTTCCAAAGGTTCAAGGAAAAGATACTATATTGGTAGTGGTTGACAGATTGACTAAGTATGGGCATTTTATTCCTTTGGGACATCCCTATTCAGCTGAAACTGTGGCTCAACTGTTTTTAGACCATGTTTTCAAGTTGCATGGATGGCCACAGACTATTGTATCTGACAGAGATCCTGTGTTTCTCAGCAGTTTTTGGAGGGAATTCACTAAGTTGCAGGGTATTAATTTGGCAATGTCTACAGCCTATCACCCACAGTCTGATGGTCAGACAGAGGTGGTGAACAGATGTATTGAGTCCTATTTGAGGTGTATGACCCTTAGTTCAAGTAAAAATTGGTTAAAGTGGTTATCTTTAACTGAGTGGTGGTATAACACTAATTTCCACTCATCTTTGAATATGACCCCTTTCCAGGCCCTATATGGATATCCTCCACCCATATTTGTGCCCTATATACCTAAAGACTGTTCATTGGAGGTTGTGGATCAGATGTTTTGTGACAGAGAACTTGTTTTACAAGAATTAAAAAAATCATTGCAAAGGGCACATAATAGAATGAAACAGTTAGCTGATAAAAATCGCACTGAAAGGGAGTTCAAGGTAGGAGAGTATGTGTACCTGAAATTGCATCCTTTTGGGCAGAATTCTTTGAGACATTCCAGGCAAAATAAGCTTAGCCCTAAGTATTTTGGGCCTTTTATGATTGTGGAACGTGTAGGGAAAGTGGCTTACCGTCTGGACTTGCCAAATGACTGCTCAGTGCATCCTACCTTCCATGTGTCATTGTTGAAACTAGCTAAGGGTTCTCATCGTATGGTGATTCCTATTCCTTCTCAGCCAAGATTCATGTTTTACCCGGAGGCAGTGGTGGAACGAAGGATTATGAAGAAAAGGAATCGGATGGGTATGGAAGTGCTGATTCGGTGGAAGAATTTACCACTGACGGAGGCTTCTTGGGAAGATTTGGAAGAAATGATTTTAAGGTTTCCTGAGTTTGATTTTGGAATTTTGAGACAATTCTTAAAAAGGGGAAAGTAATGATACATGCTGGATATATTTCAGGGACTAATTCTATAATTAGCTAGTGTGTGAGTTAGAATTGTAATGGTTCAATAAGTGAGGGGTCTGTTGTGAACTTGTTAGTTGAGTCAGTTGGTAGTATTGGTTGTTAAATACCGGTCAAGATAAATGAATGGGATTATCGATGGCTTAACTGAATTCTGTTGTTCTCTCTCTTTCTCTCTCTTCTCTCTCTCCTCAATTACCACGCATCAATATTCCTACTCATGTCCACTACTCAATGTTCACCACCTGGTTTGTGAGTTAATGAAAAGGCATCGAGGGTGTATTTGAGATGGAATGTGAGAATCAAGACAAATAGGGGTAAAAAGACGTAAATGCTCCTCGCGTGAGGGGCACATGACCAGACTTAATGAAACTTTAGATGAGGTTAGTGGAAAGGACTTAAACTGTGTAAATGCTTCAAGAAAAGGACGTCAAGTGTAATTATTGAAGCCAACGATCAATACTTACAATTTTACCTATAGTAGTATAGTTAAAGAACATGACGTGTAAGTTAATCTAAGTATATTTAATGTTAATGTTTTCTAATTGAATAAATACCATATCGTATAAATTTTCCATGACTGTTGGAAATCTAATCCAATGATACTATGTTGTCGAGTTATACCTCAGAGTCTTATAGGTATTGAGTTCGAATCTTGCTGCTTAAGTCTTGTTTTTAGCCCTTGTTGGAGAGTTGAGTCGAGTTTATCCGGATCTTGAATATGAGTTTTAGATATGTCTTTTCTAAACAAAATTATATAAATTTTCAACGAAATCGAGGTTTAAAAAAACGTTAAAAAAAGAAACGAAAAGAAAAACAAACCCTAGAAACCGAGACGAAATCGGGACCAGCGATTGAGAGGGTTTACGAAGATGGCGAAATCTTGCAAGGGGCTGGCTATGGAGCTGGTGAAGTGTCTCAGCGAATCTGATTGCGTCAAGGTACTCATTTCGTCATTCGTTTTATAATAAGCATCTTTACATTCGCGTATTAAGCCAATTGATCATGCTGATTTGAATTGATGTTCAAACTCGGTTATTGATCGGTCGGAACACATGATTCAGCAGTAATACATCCTATTAGCTGTTAAATTTTCGATGAGAAATGCGTCGTACGGTCGGTATCACATAGAAACCGGAGGATGTTCGTTTTCTTCCGGCGATGTTCAGCGAAAATGTTAGGGTTTTACTTGTGGTCAGATTTGGAGTTGAATTTACTTATTTGTTGATTCTCATTACAATTAAATTGATGCCATAGATTTAGGTCACAAGAAATCAGTAACAGTTGACAAAGAGGAAAACACTCCCTTCAATTCATGTGTAAAATTAATGACTGCAATTTAATGGAGGAAGTGTTACAGTATTGATGATGATTGTGGAGTTCGGTACAATAAACCGATTTGATAGTATAGCTCATCCGTGAAGGAAATGGTTCTTATTTTTGTTACCGAAAAGTCGAAAACATAACATAGAGAATTATAGATTAAACTTTACATACATGGTTTTAAAAGCGCGAGACACTCCAAGGCGTTTAGGTCCCGAAAGCTGATGTGCGAGGTATGAGATCAGAGCTTCACGTACGCGAGGCGTTGCTCTATTTACAACCAAGTAAGCTTTATGTACAACCAAAAGCTGCATCTCTATCATCTCTTTTATGTATAAGCCTTTAATAATCTATTGATCCTTTTTTTATATATTGGCCTCGTCCAGACTTTATATTTGACAGTTTTTGAAGCACCTCCTCCAGGCGCTTAGGCATTTTTCTAATAGTCTTGCGTGTCTCGCACCTTAGATTTGAGTGGAAGTTTGTTGAAGCAGGAACTATTGCAATTAATATGTGACAACCTAAAAGGGAAATTGAAAACAGAGGGTATCGTCTTTGATAAGCACCACCACATTTAGTTCTTAAATGGTTGGGTTTGGAATGTTTGTTTATTGACTAAACTTTACCATTTCCATGTATATGATTTGTTATCCAAAAACTACCTGAGACTTACACTTGTTCTCAAATTAAATATACATTTTTTATCTTCATTTCCCGTGTGGAGAATGAGAAGTAAACAAAGGTGGCAAAATGGGTATGTCAAGCAGGTTGGGTAACGGGTCAAAACAGGTTCGGGTTGAAACAAGTTTTTTGTGTGTTGTGCTGGTTGACCCACAAACCATGCTAGCCTGATCCAACTGATTTGAGATAAAATACTATCGTTGTGGTTGATGTATTGGTTTTTTTAAGAGCATCCTGGGAACTTGTTTTGTAGGTTGAGAATCGATCTTTTAGAGAGTGCGCTAAAGAGAAGAGCCCTTTAATTTCTAATGAATGTGTTGGACTTAGAGAAACGTATTTCAATTGCAAGAGAGGCCAGGTAAGATTTTTTTCATATAACTTATTCTACTTGGTGCTTTTTGTTGGACTTTTAAGTTCATCGAAACGGGTAATAGGATGTTGGCTTTTTGGGGAAAAATATTAAAATAAATGTGTGTTCAAAATTTGGTTTTTGAGTTTTCAAAGGATCCTTACCCGTATATATATTACAAATAAAACAATTAGGGGGTTAGTTCGTGAATTTGACCCGTTAGAAACGGAGAAATTATATTTTAAAAATCGACCTGTTTAATAACAGGTCAAAATTAAATAGCAGTACTTTAATTTAAAGGTTATACTCATATCATGATGGTTCATTCTGGTAGCATATCCTACCAGTGAGTATGTACAAGTTTTTCGGTATGTACCATTTATCTTGGATATTTTTTTTGCAATATCGCCAAGTCGGGACTTTCGTGTGGCAGGTTGACATGAGAGCAAGGATTCGAGGGAATAAAGGTTACTAATCGAACGATTTTGTAGCATGACTCGAGATAACTCGTAGATGTTTTGCAACCAAACAAGAGATTGCAGCACAGATACCGCCTTTACACCAGCAATAATTACTATTTAAAAGTAATGATAATCACTTAGTTAATTACAATTTTTAAGATTATGATTTACATTTTCAGTTAGTCAATTATTTTTTATATCAAATTTAAAAAGAATTTTAAAACAATATTTTTTTATAATGTAGAGTAAACTGTTATTTTCATCCCTTAGTCATTTATGCCAATTTCATTCAGAACGTTTAGAGTAAATTACTGAGATTCTCCTTTAGTTATATATAAAATTGCACTCCATGTTATTTGTCTTCAATAGCTAAAGAGATTGTCCTTTTTTGGAAAATTTTACACATCCTTTGACCTTTAAGTTAACTTCCATCTATTATCCTGGTTAACCCACATCATGTGCCCTTCACGTGAGGGCAAAACCGTCATTTTGATTACTTCTTACTTATCAGCTTCAATAAAAGGTTTTACCTCCTTGATGAAATATACCGTTGTCATTGAAACCCTAAATTCTAGGCACAGAATCTCTCAAAATCATTTGAAACAGGTTTACCAACTTCTCTACAAACGTCATGTTCAATCCCTGCAAATTGCGTCTTTGTTGTTGGAGTGTGGAACCACCACTAGCCCGTCACCATCTTTGCCGTCTAACTCTACCGGAAACGCCAACTTACTCCCTTGGGCTATATCCGGAATACCGCGGTTCGCCAAATGGCGGTGTTCTCACGCCGTTGCTACCATCTAACCACGAACTTAAAACCTCCGTCGCCGATCTGTCCATGGGACTCCATCCGTCGGCTCTGCAACCATTTTGGGGTCTCGCTGGAACCCTAGACCGCCACCACTAGTTCAACGACCACCCAGTAGTGACTTTACCCTTCCTCGCCGTCGCTTGTTAGACCAAGAAACCACCGCCGCCACTCCATAGTTCAGAGGTTACCCGTCTCCTGCAACCAGACGATGCTTGCTACTCCACTCATCACCATCTCAGTCGATGTACACCGCCATCGGCCATTCCCACTCCCACTCCTTTTGTCAGCTTCGTGGTTAACAAATTTGATCTTTTTGGTTAGTTTGCGGATTGCGTTGGATCGGTACGCGAGTTGTATATTAACGGCTATAGTGGATTTGTGATTGGAGAGGTGAAAGGTAAGGCAGATTCCAGTGGGAGTGGTTTGGGTGAAATTGATAGGTTTTATTGAAGCTGATAAGAAAGAAGCAAACAAAAGGATGGTTTTGCGCCTAACGTGAGGGGCACATGATGTGAGTTAACCATGATAATAGATGGGAGTTAATTTAAAGGGAAAAAGGATGTGCAAAATTTTCAAAAAAATAATAATCTCTTTAGTTATTAAAGACAAAGGACACATAATACAATTTGATATATAATTAAAGGACAATCTCTGTAATTTACTTAAGTTTATATTTCTCTTGTGTATCTTCGTAGTTTACAAAACTTGACATTTTCATCCAATTAGTTAACTTAATCTATATTTTAACGTTAAATGAAGTGTAATTGCCTTTTTATATATTTCTTTACTAGGTTATCGACCCGTGCATTACAAGGGTTGAGTACTAAAAAAGATGCAATAAGCAAATATGTAAATACTTCTTATAATAAACAATTAGATACGACATGCAATAATGAAATTGATAATTGTTACAGTTTACAAATTAGTGTAATTTTGCTTTAACATAAATCAATAATAATATTTGACTTGATAAGTGTACATTATGATTCCTTAAGGTTAGCACCAACTATTTTTAATCCAGCTTTGACTTCTTCAAAAGTAATTTGAGCATAGTAGCCCGCTAATTCTTCTTCAGATAGGCTCTCTGCTATAACCTGCACAGAAAAATGAAACAGAAAAGTATTTGTGCAATTCATGAAATCCACAGATGTTTCCAAATTGAAATCCATATTGTTTTTTAGTTAGAAATTGAACATTTACATATTAATGAACTATAGTAATTAGTTACAAATATCAAAGTGATAAGGATTATTTTAACACTCTTAAAAAGATTGTCAATTTTAATGTTTGTTAAAACTTAGTCAGCTTGACTTTAAAAAGTAAAACTTACCCCCTAAGAGCCATATTCTTTAGCTTATGGCTGAAAACCTTAATCAGGAGAAGCTTTGCTGGAGAAGACCAAACTTAATAAGAGGTTGGATAATCTACCACGGAGGTGCTTTAATAGCAAATGTTATTTCATCAGCAAGAGTAAAAGACAATTCAGGTTGGTAAAACTTACCCTAAAAGCCAAAGTAAAACAAATATAATTGTTTGTTTATAAAAGACAATTCAGGCTGGTAAAACATGAATTGCAAAAATATTTGTGCAATTCATGTTTTGTATGCAAACGCAAAATTTGTGCAGGTACAAATACAAATAAAGTTTACCTAGATTATTATCCTTCAAAAACCTTTTTGTTACATCTCCACCGAAAGAGAGACCAACACCATACTTGCTTGGTCCCCTACCAAGGTTAGTTTGTGGATCACTTCATAGTATTGTTGGACAATTGGATCGAAATTACTCAAAAGACAGCAGCGATTTTTGTGAGAAAACACACCCACGACTCTTAATTTTTATTAAATCAAAATCACACACCTTAAACTCTAACAATGACCCTCTTTTATACTAATCCTAACCTTAATTACTAAGAAATCACAGCTCAAATACAGCTGGAATGACAGCCCATTCACAGCAAAAAATAAACACTCAATACCTTAAATAAAAAACTAAATCAATCTATCTTTAGACTCATTACGATTCCCCCCCCCCCCACCCCCCCCGGGAACTTTCACATATAAACCACATTAGGACTAAAAACTCACAAGTATCTCACACATCCTACCTAAAACAGAACAACATATTAGTACTTTGTTAGACCAATAAAATAATAAGATTTCAGGAAATACAAAGATATATGTTTCCTTCATCAAAATACAAAACTAATTACAGCAAAAAATACATTTTCAGAAAATTCATTTAGATCATAGTGACATACCTTCTTCCGTGGGCTCTTTCATCTCCAATTTCTCTGATGTTAAAAAGCTTCACCCCATCATTGTTAAAAACAAAATAAATGTATCATTTGCACCCATTTTTAATCAAATTAACATAAACCAATAAAGAAATTCAGAAAATTAACAGTTATTAGTTCAAAACAGTGATTTAACTAATTAATTTAATATCTTAAAATTTTAATCAAACTTTGGTAGTTATAAGCGAATCTGCAGAAACAAAAAGAACCTAAAATAAGTCTAATCGATTGCATCATTTGCTTCCAATTTTGAACAAATTAACATAAATCATTACTATAGTTGAGATAATTAATAGTTTTATGTTCAAAACAGTGATGTGACAGATTAATCAAAACACTAAAAAATATTAAGTAATGAAACTTCTAATCAATATCTTTATAAGTTACACTTGGACAACCACCTCTCTTTAGTATGCAACATTTGGACAAAAGCTCTTGAGTAAACATGATGCGCAGAACAAAATCCCAAAATGGGGCCCTTTGGGTGAAGAATTTTTTACTTTTTGTAAGCCATCTTTCAAGAGCATATAAATGATAATTTTATATGTCTGTATGTATAAATCAAATACCAAATAGATAAATAGCATTATAGTAAAATAACTATCATACTGAAATCCCTAATCTGTGACATAATGACCGGATGTTCCACTACCATCTTCATACTTAAACCAATAACCACATTGATTACCTTCAGAACATGATGCATATGAGGTTTGAACAATTGAAGAACATACAAAGTCTGATCACGATATAGTAGAAGCAGTTTAGGAGCTTCCAACATCAAAAGAAATTTAGATCAACCTATAAACCAAAGAAAAACAATTTTAGCAGAAAATTAGACATGGATTGCATCAAACTTGAAAGAGAAAAAATAAAGCATACACCAATCACTTGACAATCACTAAAAAATAAAGCTTCTCCCCATCTGCAAATCACCACCAAAAGCTATGTATTTGATTAAACCCAAAAGATTAATTAAGCTTCGCCATTGAAATATTGTGTTGATGTACACAAAACGGATCCATCTTCCTATAAACAGATTGGTAGAAAAATAAAAATAAAAAACAAAATCAACAACGATGAACAGAAAACGGATGTATGCGACTTTAATCGGAAAACCCCAAATTCTATCGCAACAGAAATCGCTCTAATTTAGGGTTTCAAAATAAATAAAAGATTAATAAGAAACAACAAAAACATACCTTGTTCGATGGACTTCCTGATCCGATTAGTATGATGATTATGTGGAGATGAAAGATTTAAGGAGAAGACCCCTATCGTGAAAGAAAAAACATGATGCGATTCGAAAAAAAAAACATTTAGTAGAAGGGAGATGCGATTAAACAAAAGGGAGAACAACAAACCTTGAACGATGTTGAACTCTCAATCAACGATCTTGATCTCTCAGTATTTTGGTGAAGGTCTTCAACAGAAGAGAGCAAGAAGCGACAGACCTATCTTAGGGTTTATGACGTGAGGACGCAGTCTCCCTCTAAAATAAACCAATTACAACTAAATAGCTAGCGGTAAGTGGGTATCGAACACGAGGAGTTTGTGGAAAATGTGTTATCTAAGTAGCTTTTATAGTAAACTAAAATTAAACTAGATTGCAGAAATGTAATTTTCAGAATTTTGATTGCTGGTTTTGAAAACTAGAATTATCTAAATTAATCGCAAATCAAAATATTGTAATTCAGAAATGAGAGAGTATGTCTTCCCCCGGTTTCAGGTTTCCATGAATGATAATGCTGATGTTTAATTAGGAAGAACTACATAGACATAGTTCATGAAAATATGTTTGATTGTGATAAAAGGGGACCAAGTGCTTGGCTTACAAGAACGCAAGATTGTCACCCGATGATCAATTAAATATATCCAACCCCGAATTCCTCCCAATAAATCTCGATTGCCAGCGGCACCAAGAACTGATGGTTTAGAAAACGATGTTAAACAATATCAACGATTACAATCAAACACATAAACACCACAATAACACAACCAAAATGATTAGATTATTGTCCTACAAATAACATAAACATCAACAAACATTCAAAAGATAAACCTTACAATCCGGAGGAAAACATATGAAAACTTAGCCACACATCGTTCGGTTGATCATCACTTCAATTCCGTTGTTCATACGAATCAAAAAATGGAAAAGTAATAATAGAAACACCCAAAATAATGTTTTGACACCCTAAATTCGCCTCCTCCAAGTTCTGAATCGCCCCCAATGATCAGATAATGAAAAGCCCCTTCGAAAATTGATTTTTATGGGCAGTTACACTTTTTGCGTCAATGTCTACCGTAAGCTACGGTATCTACCGTAGCTTACGGTAGCTTTTAAAGTGCTACGGTGGGTCTCTACTGCCTTACGGTGGAAGAAAAGTGCTGGGGGCTACCGTAACTTACGGTAGCTACCGTAAGCTACGGTAGGCTTCAGCATGCAATTTTGTTTTCTTCATAACTTTTTCGTTTCAACTCCGTTTTTTTCGCCGTTTGCGCCCACGTTCTCGTAATTTCTTCCTCTATCATGTTATCTTCTTAATTCTTCAATTCAAAGAAATTATTTTTTTCACCTATGCTCCGTCTTTCACTCTCCAATCCATCCGCGTTTATTCGAAACACTTTTAAGCTCCGAATGTACCTGAAACACAAGCAAACGTAGTCATCTAATTCTAGACAATTACTCGATTAAATGTAGGATTAAAATACCATTTATAGCTCTTAAGGGTCGTCCTACGGACCACCCGTCAGTTTACAAAAAAAAACACCATTAAGCTATTAACCCCGTTACATACAATAAACGGGTTATAACCCGGAAGAGGATCCGCGTGTGGATCCAAATTTAGATCCGCGTGTGAGGTAATAAAGGGATTGCGGTTTTGGTGGGAAAACTCTAAAATTGATGCCCTCTTGTTAAGTGTCCCACATTGTTTAGTTTTATTATATGTTATAGATTTTATCAATTTTTTAAACCCTTGATTATTTCCCCACATCCTTTAAACCGTATTACCCTGTTACGATTGTCCATGTGGCTGAACTATGATTGATCGTAATTGCCCCTTAATCTCCTGCAACTTCAATCACCATCATCTTCTTAATCCCCGATTTCCTAAAGTCGATGTCTGAGACCTAGTGTGTTCGAGAGCATGATGGTGAGTTTGATCCGGTAAACAACCCTTCAAAGTTTACATTAGAATTCCACTATAGGGGAGACTTTAGCAACTTTCCAGAGACAAGATATGATAGGGTAAAGTTGGTTTTGTTGGGCTACTAGAATTACACTATGTTTCAACATATATTGTGACAGCTCTAACTAGATTAGATCTAATCACCTCCTGATAGTAGTCCCTAAGGATCCCATATTGAGCCTCATAATCTCCTTCAACCTTCTATGTTGTAATCATCTTAGCCTTAAAAATCCGCTGACAAGTGACACTAACCTAGAATTGTCTCTGGAAGTTGCTAAATTCTCATATCTTGTCAACAAAATCAACTTTACCCCTCTTATATCTTGTCTCTAGAAAGTTGCTAATTTCTCCCCCATGGTGGAATTCCAATGTAAACTTTGAAGGGTTGTTGACTGGATTGAACTCACCATCATGCTCTCGAACCCATCAGGTCTCAGCTATTGACTTTGGGAAATCAAGATTAAGAAGATGATGACGATTGAAATTGCAGAAGATTAAGGGGCAATTATGATCGATCGTAACTTAGCCACATGGTCGATCGTAGTAGGGTTAATACGGTTTAAAAGGGAGATGGGGGGAACAATTATGAGTTTAAAAAATATATGAAAAGACACAATTACTCCTCCTTTAACATTAAAATATGATTGGAGTTAACTAATGAAACTGACAAATTTAATATGAAGTAATAAGTAATTTTACGAAAAAAAAACATTATTATAAATCAACACTTATTTTAGAGGGTGTTTGGGATTACGTTGGAAAACTGCTTATTGGCTAAGCTAAAAAAAGTGTTTGACAAACATAAAACACTTTTTGTTTTAACTTTTTGATAAAGCTAAAAAATTATTTTTTAAGAAGGCACAAATTATTGGCTTTTCAAATGACTTTTGGCTTTTGCAATAAAATATTATCAATCTACCCACCATTTAACCTACAATAAATATAAGCTAAACCAAACACTTTTTAAAAGCAACTTATTGACTTTTTTCACCACAAAATCTAATCCAAACATTTTTTTAAAAACTTGTTTTAAAAAAGTTATAAGTCAATAAACACTCTTGAGTTAAAAAAAAGTTATAAGTCAATAAACACTCTTGAGTTAAATAAACAATCCCAAACACCCTCTTATTGAATTGAGTTATTGAAACCTCTATAATAATGATTTGTCTGTTTAGTAAAACAGTTTATTCAATGATTTCCACCCAGTAAAAAGTATTGACTTATAAAGTGTCGTAGGTTTGATTGGGGGTGTAAACGAGTCGAGCTCGAGCTCGACTTGGCTCATTTAATTTTCTGTGAGCTTGAGCTCGGCTTGATTCGAGCTTTATTTATAAAGTTCGGGCTTGGTTCGTGGGTAGTTTTTCAAGCTCGAGCTCGGCTCATTTATTATTTATTAATTAATTTATTGTAGAACCAAAGACTGAATGCTACCAAATTATTCTAAGTACAAATGCTGCTGATAGGATTACCAGCAGCATTCAACACATATGGCTGCTGATAGGCTTATCAGCAGCATTCAACACTTGTTGCTGCTAATATCCAACACAAGTTGCTGCTGATAGGCTTATCAGCAGCATTCAACACAAGTTGCTGCTGATAGGCTTATCAACAGCATTATTTTCATATCTGCTGCTGATAGCTTTATTCACTGAAGACCAAACGTTGCAGCTGACTATCCATGTGAAGCGCCTCTGACACCTTTCTGCAAAAGCAACTGCCACACTCCAAGCAGAAGGAACCTCACCGGTGCAACCAATAAAGGACAATGACGCGCTTCTCCAAGCATGCAAACAATGATGCCCTAAGAAGACGTTTCAGTAAAGTTATCTAGATTAGCCTTTGCGTGTAATTTAGATTAATAAACAAGATCAACGGCTTGTGTTATATCTGATCCTTAGAATCAAGGGTCTGTCTTGATTCTAAGTTACTATAAATACTGTGTAAACACTTCATTGTAAGTGTGCCTTGATAGTGCTTCTTGATAGTGTTTTACTTGTAAACTTGTAATCTCAGAAGTCTAATACAACAGTGCATTTATCAGTATTCTTGTTGTTTACTTGTTTACTTTGTTGGTTGCTATTGTTTCCGCCAATATCAACTAGAACAGAATCACCTTGTAATCTTACGATCCTACAAGTGGTATCAGAGCTTTGGCTCAAGATTAAACAAACTAACATTTGTTTAATCACTTTCTGATTCTATTCAAAACTCTATTCTTGATCAAGTCACACAAAACAAAATGGCACAAAGTCATGGATCTGAAGACATCGGCAGTATCAACCGACCACCGAGGTTGGTGTCTGGGGAGGACTATGATATGTGGAAGTACCGTATGGAAAGCTTCTTCTGCTACCATGAATACGGAATGTGGAAATCCATATGGGATGGACCTTATGTTCCCATGGTGGCCTCTGCTGACTCCGGAGGACCACTAGTTCCGAAGGAACCCTCCAAGTATTCTGAAGAAGACATCAAGAAAATGGAGGTGGACTTCAAGGCATTAGGAGCTATCCAAATGTGCCTTCCAAATGAAGTTTTTCACAACTTCAAGGCTCACAAAACTGCAAAGGAATTATGGGGAGCCTTGGAAAAGATGTTTGTTGGATCTGAGGAGGTCAAGGAGAACAGACGTGACATTCTCAAGCAACAGTATGAAAACTTCGTCTAGAAAGAAGGTGGGTCACTAACAGTTTTATATAACAGGTACACGTACCTGGTTGGAGAACTGCAGTGCTCCAAGGTAAATCTGGAGAATGAAAACATTCTCAAGAAGTTCATAAGATCTCTTCCTAGCTGTTGGACATTATATACAGTGTCCATCAGAAGAACAGAGAATCTGAAGACTCTTCAGATGACTGAGCTCTTTGGCATGCTCAAAACCTATGAATTAGAAATGATTCAAGCTAAAGAAAGGAGCTCCAGTTATCAATCAGCTACCACTTCCTTCACCACCACCTCAGCGCTTCACTCTGATCATTCCGGTCATAGTGCAAGCAACTACTATCCTCCCATTGTTACTCATCCTCAAACACCAACTGCTTCACAATCCAACTCATCACCATTTCTTCTTGAGGCACCTCCTCAACAGCCAACCTCCACTGCTTTTGTCTCTGACAACTCAAGCAGCATGCACTTCATAAAGGAGGATCTGGAATGTTTTCATCCAGATGATCTTGAAGAAATGGATATTCAGCACTCATATGCCATGCTCTCCCTCAGAGCAAAAAGGTTTTATTCTAGAACCGGGAGATCAGTTCCAAGCAACAACTCAAACACCAGAGTTGAGCTTGATAAAAGCAAGATCCGATGTTACAACTGTAACCAAATGGGTCACTTTGCTAGGGAGTGCAAGGCCCAGCCATCAAAGACAAGCTTACAAAGGTCAGCCCAGGCAGCAACAGCAGTAAGGAACTCATCCAGCACAAACTGCAGCCTGTGCAAATGTTGGAACTACAGAATTTGACTGGAGTTTTCAATATGAAGATGTTCTTGCCTCCAACCAAGCACTTATGGCAGACAATGCAGAGATACCACCTCAGGTATTTGAACATCTTTGCTCTCAAGCTTGCATTGACAAAGTTTTAGGTTATAGAAAACATAACCAAAATCTAATAGATCAAAATGAAGAGTTTCACCAAATGAAATCTGAATTCAAAAAGGTCGAAGACAGTTACAAAGAAAAGATTAACTGCCTTAAGAAAGAGATTTCTTCTTTAAAACATGAACAAACCAATCTTGAAACTCAGATTGATGATCTATTAGTAAAACTTAAAGCTACCAGAGCTGAACTGGCTGAACAGAAAGTTCATGTTGAAAAATATGAATTTTCATCTAAAAAGTTGCAAAGATTGTTAGATATTCAAGTCCATGAAAGGGTAAAAACTGGACTTGGATATCATGATGACGAGTACAAGACAGTTCCTCCTCCTGCTGACTATGTTGCCATTCACGAACCGAGCTTCAATACTGCAAATCTTGACACGGCAAACCGAAACCTTGATCCTTCAATGGATGCATGTTTCGTGGAAGACTGCTCAACCTCTTCAGAATCTGAGTCAACCTGCTCAGACCACTGTGAAACTCGTGCAGTCCCATCTGCTCCTATCTTTGAAGCTGTTCTGAACAAAACTGAACGTCCTGTTGTTACTCCAACTATTCCAGCTCCCATCCCATTCAAACAAATCAAGATTAGCTATCCTCAAAATGGAAGAAAGCTAAACATTGAGAAGGGAGAGACATCAGGTTTCACCAACCCCAAGCCTCAGTCAAAGCCAAAGGTGTTTGATAGTTTTCATACACCTGGAGAAAAAGGTCCATATGTTCAAAGGACACTAGAAGAAGCCACTTTTGAGCATAACAAAGCTCATCCCTGGAACTTCAAAGATTTGTTTCAAAGTAAGAACTATGTGGACTTTCACCGGGACAAGATAGCACTATCCTGCTTTGTGTGCGGCAAATACAATCACACTGCCAGCACCTGCTTTCACTACTGTGAACACCAAAGAAACTCAAAGCAACATGCCTTTGAGAAAACAAACAAAAACAAACATGTGAGAAGCTATGATGCAAAGGCAACAAAGTTCAGAGAATCTCTATCCCCTCAAAGAGTGAAGATGCAGAAACCTCAACAAACTTGCATCATATGTGGGGAATCAAACCACTTTGCTGCAACATGCAAGTTCAACCCTTTTAACCAGATTGCAAATCATTCATCTGTACTCAACCCATCAGCAGCAAACAAAATCGCTGCTGATAGAGTAAAGTCCAGGAAACAAAAGGCAAAGCCTCCAGCAACAAAAGTCTCTGCTGCTGACAAAGCAAAATAAAAAACAACGGCATCAGCAGCAAAAGTATCTGCTGCTGACAAAGCAAAAACTGCTACTGCTCCAGCAAAGCCCTTAGCAGCAAAATCAGCTGCGGATAAGCCAAAATTGTCAGCAACAACATCTTCTGCCGACAATGCAAAGAAAGCTAGAAAACCACCAACACAGCAATGGAAGGCCAAACAATCTCCAAGCATAACTATTGGTTCCATTGACTGCAAGCATGCTGACAATGGCAAATTAGCAACGATCTTCTACAATGCTGCATGCTACAATGATCCTCCCACTAATTAGATATCTTCCATGTGCAGGGACAGCCAGGCAACAAACACAATACTTGGGTGGTAGATAGCGGCTATTCCAGGCACATGACAGGCAACAGGTCCATCCTCTCTAACTTCAGACATTTCAATGGAGGATATGTTGCTTTTGGGAGTGACTCAAAGGGTATCTATCACTGGACAAGGAACTGTGTCCAATGAAAGGATGCGTATTGAAAGAGTCAACTATGTTAAAGAACTTGACTTCAATCTCATGAGTGTTTCCCAAGTATGTGATCAAAAGCATTGGATGCTCTTCACTAACAAAGAATGTTTCGTGTTAGCTCCCGGCCTATCTAAACCCCCTCCAGAGAAGATTCTCCTAACTGCTCGTAGAAAGGACAACTTATATGTGCTTGACATGAATGAAGCCACTCCATCTGGTAGTGTTTCATGTTTTCTGTCAAAGGCATCAGTTGATGAATCCGATCTCTGGCACAGGAGGTTAAGCCATGTTAACATCAAAACAATCAATAAATTAGTGAAGGACAATCTTGTCAGAGGGCTTCCTGACAAAGAATTCCAGCTAGACGATCACTGCATTGCCTGCCTGAAGGGAAAACAACACAAGAGTTCCCACAAGCCCAAGACATTGAACACAAATGACACCCCTCTCCAGCTACTGCATATGGATCTCTTTGGTCCTACGAATGTCATGTCAATGGGCAAAAAGTCCTACTGTCTGGTGATAACTGATGACTTCTCCATATTCTCATGGGTATTCTTCATAAGAACAAAAGATGAAACTGCTGAGATTCTCAAATCCTATATTCTTAGGGTAGAGAATCAAAGCAATCTGAAGGTAAAGATCATAAGGTGTGATCAGGGAACAGAGTTCAAAAATCACACCTTGAACAGTTTATGTGAGAGCAAGGGCATTGAAATGCAATACAGTGCTCCAAGAACCCCTCAACAAAATGGGGTTGCTGAAAGAAGAAATAGGACTCTGATTGAATCAGCAAGATCTATGCTGGCTGACTCAAAGCTGCCCCTTACTTTCTGGGCAGAAGCAGTAAGCACAGCTTGTTATGTGCAGAATAGAGTCCTTATTGTTAAGCCTCTCCAGAAAACACCCTATGAACTATGGCTCAAAAGAGTTCCCTACATTGGCTTTCTGAAGCCCTTTGGATGTCCATGTACCATCCTCATCACACAAGGAGTTCTTCCTAAATTCGGTGCAAAGTCTGATGAAGGTTACTTTGTAGGTTACTCCTCTCAATCAAAGGCCTACCGAGTGTTCAATTCTAGGACTCGGATTGTGGAAGAATCTGCTAATGTGGAATGCAGGGAACATGTTGTCTGTGAACAAGGCAAAGGTCCTAACTGGCTCTTTGATATAGACTCCTTCACCCAGATATTTGAGCCTCTCATATTCTCAAATATGGAGTGTTCTTCTTCAAAATCAACATCTTCTGCCTCAACCTCTTCTACTGACTACAGACTGGATTTTCCCAGTCCCTACATCAGGATGAAAATGCCATCCATTGATCCTCCATCAGTGGCAGAAGCTATTGAAGCCGGTACAGGTGAAGCCAGTACCTCCAACACCACAAGCAGCAATCTCTCTGACCAAGAAATCTTTAATGAAGCCTCCTCAATCCATGCTGAAGAGGCCTCTGATGCTAATACTGCTGACAATGTGGAACACAATGATCAGAACCTCCAAGCTCCTCTCCTCACAACTGAAGACAATCCTGATCTAAACCAAAGTAATCTTGAAGAGGGAATACGGCTGGATGTGATACCAGCACAGAGAATAAACAAAGAGCATCCTCTGGAAAACATCATTGGCCAAGTCCACACAGGTATCCAGACAAGAAGTAAGTCTCATGAAGCCAACATTTGTTTGTTCTCTTGTTTTCTATCTCAGGTGGAACCCAAGAAGATTGATGAAGCTCTCAAGCACAACAGCTGGATTGAAGCAATGCAGGAAGAATTGCTGCAATTCAAAAGACAAGATGTTTGGAAGCTTGTTGATCTTTCACCTGGTCAAACAGCCATTGGAACAAGATGGGTCTTCAGAAACAAGCAAGATGAAAGGGGCATCGTGGTCAAGAACAAAGCCAGACTGGTAGCTCAAGGTTACACTCAAGAAGAAGGCATTGACTATGATGAAGTCTTTGCTCCTGTTGCCCGTCTGGAAGCCATCAGAATCTTTCTGGCATATGCTGCATCGAAAAACTTTATGATCTATCAAATGGATGTGAAGAGTGCCTTCTTGTATGGAAAGATTGGTGAAGAGGTCTATGTCAAACAGCCTCCAGGCTTTGTGGATCCTGCACATCCAAATAAGGTCTTAAAACTGGACAAAGCTCTCTATGGCTTACACCAAGCCCCAAGAGCCTGGTATGAAACTTTATCTGGATATCTACTTAGCAACAACTTCAGAAGGGGGGCCATTGATCAGACACTCTTCATCAAAGATGAAGGGGGAGAAATTTTGTTGGTCCAGATTTATGTTGATGACATTATCTTTGGATCTACAAGAAAGAATCTCTGCAAAGACTTTGAAGTTCTGATGCATTCCAAATTTGAAATGAGTTCAATGGGTGAACTAAATTTCTTTTTAGGACTTCAAGTCAAACAGGTACCAAATGGAATCTTCATAAGTCAATCCAAGTATGTCAAAAGCATCTTGGAGAGGTTCAAAATGGCTGACTGCTCTGCTGCAAGAACTCCTATGCAAGTGCACCATCAATTATCTCCGGATAAAGAAGGACAAGACACTGATCAACATCAGTACCGAGAAATGATAGGGTCTCTCATGTATCTCACTGCCTCAAGACCAGATACCATGTTTGCAGTTTGTCTCTGCGCAAGATTTCAAGCAGCTCCAAAAGTGTCTCATCTTCAAGCTGTCAAAAGGATCCTTAGATACCTAAAGGGAGCTCCAAAACTTGGGTTATGGCATCCAAAGAATGGAAATGTCAATCTCTATGCCTACACTGACAGTGACTATGGGGGTTGTAACTTGGACAAAAAGTCCACATCAGAGGGATGTCAATTTCTTGGAGGAAGGCTCATCTCATGGCAATGCAAAAAGCAAACATGTGTCTCCAATTCAACAGCTAAAGCAGAATACATTGCAGCTTCAAGCTGCTGTGCACAGGTCATCTGGATCCAAAATCAAATGCTTGACTATGGAATGACCTTCATGCAGACTCCAATTCACATTGACAAATGAGTGCAATCTCTATCACGAATAATCCAGTGCAGCATTCCAAGACTAAGAACATCGACATCGGGTATCACTTTATCAGGGATCAAGCTGAGAAAAAGAGAATTGTCCTATCCAAGGTTCACACAAATGAGCAATATGCTGATTTGTTCACTAAACCTTTTGATGAAGCAAGATTTCGATATCTAGTTGAATCAATTGGCATGATGAACTTTGAATAAGACATGTCTCAAATTTTTATCCTTCCCTGTAAATATGTCTATGTTTTTGTTCTTAATAAAAGGTTATAGTCAGCAGCACTTTTTCACTGCCGACAGCTTTACTCTTCAACAGCAAAGCCTTTGCCACTGATCGCTTTAAGTTATCAGCAAGAACAAGTTTCCTGTGGATAGCTTTAAGGCGGTCAGCAGCAACCTTTTTGCTGCGGAATGAATACAACAGTCAGCAGCACCCAAATCTGCTGCTGAAAGACTTCACTACCCGCAGCAACCAAGTTTGCAGCGGATAGCACACCATCAGCAGCAACCAAGTTTGCTGCTGATGGGTAAAACAAGTCTACATTAACTTTTACCTGCGGTAAAAACTACTCTCAGCCTTTACCATGACTGCTCGAGTGCTTTACAGCTGTAACAATGAAAAGTGAAACATGTTGTACTGTACAAGTAAGGTTGCCTTTTCTTCGTCTGCCGTTATATCACAATTTCAAACGTTCCCACAACCTCTTCATATTCAATTTCAAACCCTAATCTCCCATCACTTTCTCTCCCGTCCCCACAGCATTCAAAGCCCTCCATTCAAACACCCTTCTCTCTTCCCTCCAAATCCATTATAATGGCAGGTGCAGACATAAACAACCCCAACGACAAGTTTTCCCCATATCACAACCTCACGGCATGCCTAATAAAGGGCAAGAAATCAGAAGGTTTCGATGATATGATCGACTTCCTTTGTCGGTCCAAAATCCACCATGCCCTAACAGTCAACCCAACCATCTATACTTCCCACATGGAAGATTTTTGGAGCTCAGCCGTGTATTCTACTGACCAGGGCACTCCTCAAATCAAAGGAACAGTAGACGGCAAATAGATGATCATCACTGAAGCAAAGCTCCGCCAACACCTCAAGCTTCAAGATGAAGGAGACGCCATCTCTTACCCAAGAGACGTATACATGAGGACCTTTGTATCCATAGGGTACACTGGGAATCAAACAGAGTATACGATAGAGAAGGCACTCATGGGTCCCAAATGGAAGTATCTCTGCCACACTCTTCTCCAATGCATATCCCAGAAGAGGAGTGGCTGGAACCAACTTAGCTCCGGACTTGCGTCGGCAATTCACGGTATGACAACTGGGGCGGGTTTCAATTTTTCCCACCTCATTCTTGAAGGTTTGAGATACAACCTTCAAGAAGGGGTGAAATCACAGTTCTTCATGTACCCAAGATTCTTGCAGGAAGTGTTCAACATTGAGCACCAAGATCTTTCAAAAACTGCAAGAATCTACTCAATTCTGGGACATAAGAACAACATTTTTCAAAGCATGAGAACAGTTTCATCAAAGTTCTCAGGGGCCGATGTTCCATTGTTGTCTACAATGTTGAACACGCAAAGTGCCCAGGGTGACAGTTCAGCAAACCCAGCTGATACTGATCCCACACCCTCCACCTCACTTCCACAAACTCAAACTGCCGTTTCCCTTGATCGAACCCCTGTGCATTCTACTGAGAATGTACAGGCACATACTCTTCTCACCCCCCGTTTGATTGCTCAACCGGAACACAGGGCCCCGGTTGCAGCCAAGTATACAAGGAAGAGGGGCAAGAGAACTCCTTCTTCTCTTGCCTCCAAGGCCCAAACCCTAGCCAACATCCCTCACTCAGAATCACAACATTCTAGTGAGAATATCATAAGGGAAAGCCACACTGCTAGGGAGACTCCTTCGGAAGTCTCTCTATTAGGATTAGGATCACTTCCCGGATCCATAGAACAGCCCTTTGAGCCATTCCTATCTTCTTTGGACTTAAGTGTTGAGGAACCTGACCAAAGTGATGTACCTTCTCCAACCACCACTATCAAGGAGGTACTGATTGGTCTTGCTTCCGAAACACCCAACCCAAGTTCTTCACCCTTGAAGGTCCACTCCAGGAGTAATGACGGAGTGGATGTGGAAGAGGCTGTCACTACTGCTGGTCCATCAAATGACCAGGAGGACAGTGACAACATCTTTAAGACCTCAACCACGACAACTCATGGTGAGGGTGTTTCCTTGGAAACTCCCCTCACTGAGAGGAATCCCAGGCGCCAAGAAACCACGGGTGATGGGGATGCTGAGGCTCGGCCTACGGCCCCATCTGGGTCCAAGGATTCCACAACTGTGGATGAGGACAGACTGAAACTTCATAACTTAGAATTGACGGCCAGGGTGGCTATGTTAGAGGCTGAAGTGTCCAAACTACGACACCAAGTCTCTATGCATGAAGCCCATCAATGCCCACCTTTATCCACTCACTCTCTCGTATCAGTATGCACCAAAACTGATGCCTACCTGTCTACTGATGCAACCAAAAAGGGGGAGATGGTCTCTATGGAAGAAGATAAAGACAGTCTTGACGACTGGATTCAAGAGCAGGTTGTACTTCAAAGCTCACTATTCAAGCCAGCCTTTGTCCAAATTCATGACTTGCCAGTCTCAGATAATGAAGACGAAGAGACATCTGAAGACTGGAAGTTGGTCGTCAGGGCTGTCGATGAAATGCTGAATGATGTTGAAGACACAGAACAAACATATACATCATTCAGCATCCTTCTTGAAGCAGCAGCCATCATTGGTCAATCCTCAACCCCCTAACTATTCAGATCATCAAAGAAGCTAGAATTTGACTCCATTCTAGCTTGGGGGTATGATGGATCAGTTGAGAGGTTTTGGATTGGATGGGAGTTCAGCGGAGTAGAAGAGCTGAACTGGAACTCTCTCAATGCCCTCCAAGTCCCACAGCTATACGTATCAAACTGCATCAACAACTCAGCAGATCTCTCAGCAGAACTGCCATTGGCAGGTTCTATGACCTGATGGAGGATAATCTACCCCACTTCGAAAGACTAATTCAAAAAGCAAAACGGGTAGCTTATCCTGAATCCTCGACGGCCGCAGAAAGGAGACTGACTCCTAGCAATCTTGAAATAACAAGGAGCAGTCTTCTCAATGAAGAAGAAGTTCTGGGCCTTCGAAGATTCATGTATGCCTTCCTGGTCAAGGACTTGGACGTGCTAGGTTGGGTGAGCACTAAGTCCCTTGACCACACTCTTCTGCTCAGCAACGGCTCCTCTCTCATCATCAACACCAGGAACATCCTTCAGCTGCCCTCAGACTTTCTATTCAAGATTTTTCAGCTCAGAGCCAACATCTGCAATATCAACTCATTGGAGAGCCAGGCAATGATGGTCACCATCAAAGCCCATCTTGAAAAAGAAGGACTGATTCCCCAGGAAGAGTCTGTGTCAACTTCTGATACTGACTCCAACTCAGATACTCCACAAGTTGAAGCCACATATGTAGCAGCTGGCACAAGATCTTCACTTAGGGATCAACTGAGGGAATTAGAAGGTCCTGAGTATCAACTTGATGAAGACAATGATCGTCCCTTATCAATTCCTCAATTTGCCAATGAAGCTGAGGCAGAGATCTCATTAGCAACATCATCATCTGCTGTTGTGATCAGTGAAGCTGAAGCAAAGGCACCCAATGTAAACAAAGGAAAGGGAATCATGACTGATGAAGATGAAGAGAGGTTGCTAAAAGAGAAAAGAGAGAGGGAAGAGAAAAGAAGAAGAAGAGAAGAAGAGGAGATGACTGACATGAAAAAGGCTCAAGAAAGAAAAACAGCCATTCTCCTAAGAGAACAAACCATCCAGCTGTATGCTAAACAGTTGGATGAACTAAAAAGAAAGATTCCTGCAGTTGACCGGATTGAAGAAGATGCAACTCTTGCTCTTCAACTGCATGAACAATTCAATAGAGAAGAAGAAGAGTTGGAGAAGAAGAAGAAAGAAGAAGCTAAGTTCAGAATAACCGATTCTGAACTAGCTAAAGAAATGAGGGAGGAGTGGATAAAGACTCTAGTCTCTCAAGGTGAGGATGCAGACTACCTTGAGAAACTATCAACTAAAGAAGTCTACAGAGCCTTCATGGGTCAGTAAGGTCAGTTGGCAAAGAAGAAAAAGGCTGAAGAAGAAGAAGAAAAAGCCAAACAACAGTCCAAAAAGACCATTGCCTTTAATAAACGGACCCATGAAGAAAGGAAGGTCATGATTGACTTCCTTAAGGCTAGAGGAGATAGTGGAAAGAGGCCGGGTCCCATGAATTTCATGAACCTGCAAGCCCTCTACTTCAAAGTTAAAAAGGATGAGGAAGAAAGACTAGGGATGAAGGGCTCCAAGAAAAAGGTACTTATCAAAGAAGAAGAAAAACCAAAGACAAAGAAACCCAAGCCTTCTCCCTCACTTACCTCTTCCTCAGTCCATCATCCTTCCACTCTCCTCCCCAAACCTTCCACTCCTCCACCCAACAAGTCCAAATCATCCCACCCAGCTCCCACTCATCAACAGCCTCCCTTAAAGAAATCCAAATCCTCATCTGAACCTGAAGACTCAAGAAACATAGTTGAATGGGTCTACAATCCACACGATCAAAGGTTTGAGATCTCCAGGGGAGAACTGAAAGAAGAAGATCTACATACAGGTCTGTTGATGAGGTTCTGCAACTACCAGATTCAGACCTAAGAAGAATTTTGGAGCTGGGTGAAGCTCATGAGCCTGCAAATGAGAGAGGGAAACATCTTATGCTAGCAATCAGACATTACTTCAACCCTAGCAAAGATGTGGTCGTGGATGTCAAACCACTCAAGTCCCACTCTCCATTTGTATCTTGGTCCTACAATGCTGATTTGGATGAGTTCACTCTGATTGATGTAAAGAAGCAGCAGATGAGATGTTCAAGCAAAGCAATCTACAAAATGCCACACAAAGACATCAAGACTCTGTCTGAACTTCCACTGAACAATCCCAGCAAGGATCCAAGAGGCTATGAGGTTGAAAGGATAGTCAGCCACATGCAAAAGCTTCAACAGCAAAGTAATTAGAAGAATTTTGGTTGCATCAGTCTAGGGGGAGTTTGTAGAACCAAAGACTGATTGCTACCAAATTATTCTAAGTACAAATGCTGCTGATAGGCTTATCAGCAGCATTCAACACATATGGCTGCTGATAGGCTTATCAGCAGCATTCAACACTTGTTGCTGCTGATAGGCTTATCAGCAGCATCCAACACAAGTTGCTGCTGATAGGCTTATCAGCAGCATTCAACACAAGTTGCTGCTGATAGGCTTATCAGCAGCATTATTCTCATATCTGCTGCTGATAACTTTATTCACTGAAGACCAAACGTTGCAGCTGACTATTCATGTGAAGCGCCTCTTACACCTTTCTGCAAAAGCAACTGCCACACTCCAAGCAGAAGGAACCTCACTGGTGCAACCAATAAAGGACAATGACGCGCTTCTCCAAGCATGCAAACAATGATGCCCTAAGAAGACGTTTCAGTACAGTTATCTAGATTAGCCTTTGCGTGTAATTTAGATTAATAAACAAGATCAACGGCTTGTGTTAGATCTGATCCTTAGAATCAAGGGTCTGTCTTGATTCTAAGTTACTATAAATACTGTGTAAACACTTCATTGTAAGTGTGCCTTGATAGTGCTTCTTGATAGTGTTTTACTTGTAAACTTGTAATCTCGAAAGTCTAATACAACAGTGCATTTATCAGTATTCTTGCTGTTTACTTGTTTACTTTGTTGGTTGCTATTGTTTCCGTCAATATCAACTAGAACAGAATCACCTTGTAATCTTACGATCCTACATTTATATATAATTATTTTGTATAAATTTTATTATAAAATTTATATAACAATATATATATATATATGAATATTATTTAGTTTTTCTATCATAATTTTATATATACTAATTATTATTTTATAAAATATATTTAATATATTATTTAAAAAAATATATAAATAATAGACTCGTTTAGGCTCGCGAGCCGGCTCGAGCTCGATAAGTGAAAACTCGGGCTTGGGCTCGTTTATTAAACAAGTTTTTTTTAGGCTTGAGCTCGGGCTTGGGTTCGTTTAAGCTCGGCTCGTTTTAAGTTTTTAACGAGCCGATCTCGAGTAGTTCGTAAGCCGGCTTGACTCGTTTACATCCCTAGGTTTGATCCCTTAAACTTTTGATGATAAAGATGATTTGTTCATGTAGGTAAAAAGAAGATGTTTTGTTCATAAAAACCCATAATGCAAATATATCAAAAATATCTTGTATGACAAATTCTGTTGTGTAAAACAATCTTCTTTTGATAAATTTAGTTGTGTTGATATCATTACTTAATAATAGAAAGGAAAGTGAACAATAATAATTCTAGTTCAGTGAAATCTTGTCAATTTTCTTTTCACACCACTATCCAATATATATAATATATACTTTTAACCCATTTAATTTTTTAATATTTTCGGTTTCCTTTAATAACTTTTCTTTGTTAACTTCTTTTAAAAACGGGGTGCGCGGATTTTTTTAGTTTTTTTTTATCGATGTTCCGGTATATTTTTTAGAAATGGAGTTATATTCAAGATCGTCTTTTTTTTTTGTATCGTGGCCTATAGTAGTTACCGTAACCGTTGTAGTACTGTAACGAACCAAACTTATTATTACTTTTCGTTTAGATTTTCTTAGCGACTGACCTGACATCCCCGCGGAGTATTGTTAGATGACCTGACACCTGCCTCGTAGCGTGAGTATTCAAGTAATTATTATTATACGATCATTTCATCATTATGATATCTCAATATTATTATATCATTCTGGTGATATTATATTATCATTACTATTATTTTAAACACTAATATATATATATATATATATATATATATATATATTATTTTTCTTATTTTGTTAGAACTTTTAAAATATCTTGTAAAAGATTGTCACTCATTTAAAATTATGTTTACAGTGTAATTTAGGGATGAACATTTGGTATCGAGTATTGGTACGGTAACGATACCATCTAGAGATGAAAATTTTGTAACGAGTACTCATACCATACCGATAAAATCGATATTGGTATCCACTTTTTTTATAAATTCGGTATCGATATTTTGAAACCGGTCTCATCCTTAATGCACTTCATCTAAACTCAAAACCGCTTATATGTACAAGAATTTACTTTCGTAAAAGCATGGATTACCGAATTATTTTCCAAAGATTAGGTAATATTTTCAAATTAATTTAAAAATATGTATGTGTAACTTTTTATTGATACTAAGATTTTTTTTTGAATTAAATAATTTAAACTTTATATTAAAATAAAAAAATTAACCAAGGTAAATAAGTCGGTAGTTATAAATTATAACTTATAATCGTTCGTCCAAAGATTTAGGTTAATTAGATCATTCGTCCTCCATAATTTGTCCTTTTCTTCAAACCGCTGCCTCCGTCAACCGCCGACTTCTCGCCGGAGCACCGCCCTCTATGGACACAATCTCCGATCTCACTGCACACAGTGAGTTGGAAACGTTACCAATATCAACACCAACACTTTTTCATTCGTTGAAATCAAACATCACCACACAACAGCAGCCGGACATCACAAACACTCCCACCTGCGACATACCGCCACCGCATTTTATGAGTTCCATCGACGAACTCCGCAGTTTCTCCTCCGTCTTATCTGCATTCATTAGCCGCTACGACGAGTTGCAGAATCACGTCAATTTCATCAATTCATCGATTGACTCCAAATTGCCGAGACATCTCGTTGACACTGCTAACCCTAATCAACCAGCATTGACGCGTTTTTTAGAAACCTCTTGTGATCAAATCATAACCGCTTTGCCAGAAGTCGTTGTGTCCGAACAAAACCCTAGGGAAAGCGCAAGTGATTGCGAACGGAGCCATGCAATTGCAAGGACGCCTGAAAGCCCTAATTTTTCGCACAATTCTGAAGAAACTGGTACTTCGAAGAATCCTGATGAAATCGATGTATTTAAGAAGCATGTAGAAGATGATACTTCGAAGAAGCGTGAAGAAATTGATGTATCGAAGAAGCTTGAAGAATTTGATGTATCGAAGTATATTGAAGAAATTGATACTTTGAAGAAGCCTGAAGAAACTGTTCTAGATCCAGAAGAAATTGTTTCTGAACAAAACCCTAACTGCCGTGAACACGAACAGAGCCATGAAGATGTCAGGACACCTGAAAGCCTTGAAGAAGTTGATGCATTGAAAAAGCTTGAACTAATTGATGTATCTATGAATCCTGAAGAAATTGATACTTTGAAGAAGACTGAACTAGAAACTTGTCATGATCAGGCCATAACCGGTGTTGCAGAAGACATTGTTTCTGAACAAAACCCTAACGGAATGACTGCTAATTGCGAACAGATCCGTGAAGATGTGAGGACACCTGAAAGCCCTGAAGAAATTGATACTTTAATGAAGACTGAAGAAACTGTTCCAGAAACTTCTTGTGATCAAACCATAACTGCTGTTCCAGAAGCCATTGTTTTAGATCAAAACTCTAACGGATTGGCTACAAATTGCAAACGAATCCACGAAGATGTGAGGATGCCTGAAAGCCTTGAAGAAATTGATGTATCGAAGGAGCCTGAAGAAATTGATACTTTGATGAAGACTGAAGAAACTGTTTCAGAACAAAACTCTACCGGAATGGCTACTAACTGCGAACAGAGAAGTGAAGATACGAGGATACCTGAAAGCCTTGAAGAAATAGGTGTATCGAAGAAGACCGAAGAAATTGATACTTTGATGAATACTGAAGAAACTGTTTCAAAACAAAACCCTAACGGAATGGCTACTAACTGCGAACAGAGCGGTGAAGATACAAGGACACCTGGAAGCCTTGAAGAAATTGATGTATGGAAGAAGCCTGAAGAAATCGATAATTTGAAGATTCCAGAAGAAACTGATAGTTCCATGAAGCATGAAGAAACTGGTTTCTTGAAGAAGGGTAAGGAAATCAATGGATCGATGAAGCCTGACAAAAATTTAAAAACTTCAAAGATGTCTAGCATTTCTGTATTGGAATACTTGTGTCAAGACATGAATTCTAGGATGATCAAGAGGCATATAGCAAAACATTTTTCTGAAATGAATAATCTTCGCCATGAAATTGCAAAGGCATTGAAGGTCGCTAAAGATCCTGCAAATCTGGTTGTAATCAGCATTGGCAAGTTTTTTGTATCGGGCAGTAAGATATTCTACAAGGGTTCAGATCAGACTAAGCAGCATTTAGGAAGGATGGCTGCAGTTTTGATTTTGGAGTGTTTTGTGATGATCAGCAGTGATGGCATTAAGATTGCAAAAAGAGACCAGGAATATGCAGCAAAAGCTGCTTTTGATTGGAGAAACCGAATGATCAGAGAAGGTGGATTGGGACACACGGACGAGGTTGATGCCAGGGGTTTGCTTCTGCTCATCAGTGGATTTGGGATTCAAGATCATGTTTTCACGATTCAGGATATTATGGATTTGATTATGGCTAGTAATGTGAAGGGAATATCCACTGCACTTCGTCATTCAGTATTTCTTATCCCAAAAATTCCAGGTTTGTTGCTTATTTTATGTTAATTTCTTATACATATAAAACCTCGAGGTTATTTATTGATAGATAATGATAACATTAATAATAACAAAATAACAACTCGGAACCAAAGAAAATTATTCATTTGGGAGGTTATTCATTTATCCATGTTATACTGAATGCGGTGTTTGATTAAACCAACATGGTATCATATGTTTAATGTAGGAGAATTATGTTAAACTGTTTACTTTGAATTCAAAAGGGATAAATCACTCGTACTTTTTTTAACTATAAAGTCACTCAAGTTTCATTTGTTGTTCCATAGTTGTGGATTTTTTCTATAAATGTTCATTTTTTTTAAATTAAGTGACTTATATGGAATTTATATGAAACTTTATTACTGTTTAATGATTATATTTTTTTAAAGTTGACTTAAATTGAACAATTATGAAAATTGGTTATTATTTAGTGATTTTGTTTTCTTCACAATTACCTCCTATCACTAAATAGTATTCAGGTTTCGTATATGTTCCATTAAGGTCACTTAATTTTATTTCTCGTTTATTAAAAATTTCACAACAACCGAACAATATTGAAATTTGAGTTTTTTTGTTAGAAAAAGGTGTGAGTGCTTTAATGGAACACTGAAGAAACTTGGTTATTATTGGGTGGAATATTCCTAATTAGTTAGAAACAAATATACACATTCTTGATGGGCATCACCTAAACTTGTACAATGGTCATATGATGCAAACTTCTTGGTATTTCATTTTTATTTTGTGGATATGCTGCGAATTTGATCAGTTTTATGGTGTTCAACAGTTCTGATTTTTAAAAGCTGGTATTTTTAGGAGGAAATAATCATATATATATATATATATATATATATATATTTGAGGTTGCTGCAACAAAACTTACTTTTAAGGGTAGATATAAATATATGATAATAAATCTAGTTCAAATTTGAAACATTCATATATTCTTTTCTTTTTTGTTTTAATTCATGAGCTAAAATATTTCCTGGTAAATTATACTTGTTTCAGAGGTAATTAATTTGATGGTGATGAATAATCTGGAAATTGAAGCTGTTGATATTGCCTATACTTTTGGGTTGAAGGATACGCATCACCCTCGGAGCATATTGACGACATATTTGCACAAAAAAGTTAAAGATATCCAAAACGATTCTTCTTTTGAAATGGTAATCTCTCTCTTATAGTACTTGCTCTTGCTTAAGTTTTTATCACCAGAAAGAATTCAAGCCGAAACCAATATTCTATATCCTTTCTGTGAAAGTTCTATTTTTGGTTCGGGTAAAAAGCCAATCTGAACTGAAAATTTTTTTGTCCAAAGTTATTCGGACTTTTTTATCGATAATTAGAATGTCAAATACGATTATAAAGTTATATTTTATCTCAACAAGGGCATAGTGCATTATAAAAGTTAGGTAACATAGTTTGGTCATAGTCCTACTTGGAGGAATATAGTTTTTGTTTCATTCCTAAAAAGGACTCAATTTTAAGTAAATTCAGATAAGGAAGGATCAAACTTTCAAAGATTTCATATAGGGGAATCTGACCAAGTTAGTTGGTCGAAATGATGACATGTCCAACCGACATGCCTATAACTTTGACCATGCTGACTTTTTTCCGGACGTGGTGATGACATGGTGCTGATGTGGTATATGATAAATGATACCTCTAAATGCAAGGTTTTGAAAGTCCAATAATTTTTTGGAGAGATACTATATACCCCTTAATAGAAACACGACCAAACTACTATACCTTTCTATGCAATTTTCTTGTTAATAGTAATATAGCTTTTCGAGTAAAGTGTTTTAAGGAGGTTTAATTAATTAAAATCAGACTTCGGCCAACTTTTGACCCATTTAACCTTTTTTTTTACTTGTTTGAGCTGTTAGTTTAAACTTAACCCGAATCAACGTGTTCATAAGCAAATGATCTGGGTCAACTAGTTTCACCTATTTTGTCATTATTAAAGGGTGACCAAGTCAACATTTCATATGAAATACGCGATTGGTCAAACATACAGAGGGACTAAAACTTGTTTTTTTGTGATTTTTTAATTTTCAGTTGGAGGCAATGAAGCAGCAACTATTTGATCTGAAATCTGTAAAACAATGTCTGGAATCTCACAACGTTGATCCTTCAATGCTTCTTCCCGATTTCAAAATCAAAGAAAAAATACTAAATCTGACTTCTAGAATAGAGAACAAGCCTGAAGTAATCGATACTTTGATGGAGACCAAAGAAACTGTTCTAGAAACTTCTTGTGATCAGGATGTAACCGTTGTTCTAGAAGCCATTGTTTCAGAACAAAACCCTAACGGAATGGCTACCACTTGCGAACAGATCAATGAAAATGTGAGGACACCTGAAAGCCTTGAAGAAATTGATGTATTGAAGAAGCCTGAAGAAATTGATGTATTGAAGAAGCCTGAAGAAATTGAAATATTGAAGAAGCCTGAAGAAATTGATACTTTGATGAAGACCGAAGAAACTGTTCCAGAAACTTCTTGTGATCAAACCATAACTGCTGTCCTAGAAGCCATTGTTTTAGATCAAAACCCTGACGGATTGGATGCTAATTGCGAACAAAGCAGTGAAAATGTGAGGACACCTGAAAGCCTTGAAGAAATTGATGTATCCAAGAAGCCTGGAGAAATTGATATCTTGAAGAAGCCTGAACAAACTGATTTCTGCATGAATTCGGCAGAAATTGATACTTCGAAGAAGCATGAAGAAAATGGTATCTTGAAGAAGGCTAAGGAAACCAATGGATCGATGAAGCCTGAAGAAAATTCAAAAACTTCAAAGAAGTGTATCATTTCTGTATTAGAATTATTGTGTCAAGCCATGAATTCTAAGGGAGTGAGGAAGCATGTAGCAACACATTATGGTAAAATGAGTAAACTGCGTAAGGAATTTGCAAAGGCGTTGAAGCTCGCTAAAGATCCTGCAAAACTGGTTCTAGACAGCATTGGCAGGTTTTTTGTACAGGGCAGTAGATCATTCTGCAAGGATTCAGATCAGACTAGTCAACATTTAGGAAGGATGGCTGCAGTTTTGATTTTGGAGTGTTTTGTGATGATCAGCAGTGATGGCATTAAGATTGCAAAAAGAGACCAGGAACATGCAGCAGAAGCTGCTTTTGATTGGAGAAAGAGGATGATCAGAGAAGGTGGATTGGCGCACACAGACGAGGTTGATGCCAGAGGTTTGCTTTTGCTTATCAGTGGATTTGGGATTCAAGATCATGTTTTCAAGATTCAGGATATTGCGGATTTGATTATAGCTAGTAAACTGAAGGGAATTTCCGCTGCACTTTGTCGTTCGATTTTTCTTATCCCAAAAATTCCAGGTTTGTTGCTTTCATATGTCAATTTATTATACATCAAAACCTCGATAAATGAATACCCTCAGAACCAGAAGAAATATTAGTTCAGTGAAGTTATTTATTTATCGATAATGATAACAATAATAATAATAATAATAATAATAATTTGAGACTAGAGAAAATTATTCAATTAGAAGGTTATTCATTTATCGAGATTATACTTTATGTGGTTTTTGATGTGTGTGATTAAACGGACATTGTATATGTGTGGGTGTGGGTGTATATATGTAGGGGCGCGTTCGATAAAGAGCTAATTTTTAAGTAGAGAACTAAGTGAAAGATAGGCAGATACATAACCATCCAATGTATCACATCTAAAGTAAGGTACAAGTATTTATGCGGTTCTATACTCGATATTAGTTATGTATTGGACACCCCCCCACACACACACACCACCACCACACACTCTCTCTCTACATATATATATATATATATGCATATTAACTAGCTTAAAACCCGTAACACAGGTTGCATAATTGCATAATTGGGTTTCAAAAATACGTTAATTACTATTTAATGTAACTTTTATTACTATTTGATTGAAAACACAGGTTGCATAATTGGATTTCAAAGTTCCTTATAATATGGGATAAGTTAAAATAAATGTGTTTTATTAGTATAATTAATATTTTCTTTAAAAAAATATTATCATTAAAAGATACATCTGTATTTAATAAGAGAGAGAAGCGGGGAAAAATTGACGAGAATGAATGTGGAGGCAACACGTGGCATAAAAAACCTTTATTTATTAGATAGTATAGATATAGATATAGATTAGATCTTTGTTCTTAATTTTGTTATGCCAACAAAAACATGCCATATTTGAAGCATCAGATGTATAATGTAGGAGAATTATGTTAATTACTTACTAGCAATTAAAAACAAATATCCCATTCTTGCCCATGGCCTTGTGGCCTAGTGTCATTGGTGATTGCTCCCCGTGGTGTGGATTCAAATCCTGCAAGTGCAAGTTTAGGTGGTATTTAGGAGTAAAAAAATGATTTAAGAAAAAAACATATCATTCTTGATGGGCATCACCTAGAATTGTACAATGGTCGCATGATGCGAACTTCTTGTTATTTCATTTTTATATTGTGGATAGGCGGCAAACTTGATCAGTTTATGGTGGTAATTCTGATTTGTTGAAGTCTGATATTTTAGGGAGGCAGTAATCATATTTGAGGTTGCTACAAAAAACTGACTTTTAAGGGTAGATATAAATATATGATGATAAATCTGGTTTATATTTGAAACATTCATATATTCTTCTTCTTTTTTTGTTTAATTCATGAGCTAAACTATATTCTGGTAAATTATACTTTTTCAGAGGTAGTTTATTTGATGGTGATGAATAATCTGGAAATTGAAGCTGTTGACATCGCCTATACTTTCGAGTTGGAGGATACATGTCACGCTCGGGACATATTGACAACATATTTGCGCAAAAAGATTAAAGATATTAAATATGGTTCTTCTTTCCAAAAGGTAACCGGTACCCCCTCTCTCTCTCTTATAGTTTAAGCTTTGATGGTGGTGTGTTATCTTCTCAATTTGAACATTTTCTTTTTTTAGTACAAGTCAGAAACCAACCTGACCTGAAAAACTTTTTGTCCAGAGTTATTGAATTTTTTTTTATCGATAATCAGTGTGTCAAATATGATTACAAAAATTATATTTTATCTCAACAAGGGCAAAGTGCATTATAAAATTTAGGTAACACAGTTTGGTCATATTTCTACTTGGAGGAATATAGTAGTTTTTTTGTTTTCACTCCAAAAAAGGACTCAATTTTAAGTAATTTTGATAAAAAAGAGGATCGGACTTTCAAAAAGTCCATGTAGGGAATCTGCCCAAGTGTAGTTCGTCCAAATGATGACCTTTAATTTTGACCATGCTGACTTTTTTTTTCTGGACGTGGTGGTGACATGGCGCTGATGTGGGATATGAAGACCGGTTAACTTACAAGATGCCTATATATGCAAGGTTTTGAAAGTCGAATCGTTTTTTGGAGAGAGAATACGACCAAACTATGTTACCTTTCTATGCAATTTGCCTGTTAAATAATAATATAGCTTTTCGTGTAAAATGTTTTAAGAAGGTTTTATGTATTAAAATCACACTTCTTGTAACTTTTGACCCATTTGACTTTTTTTAATTTTATCTGTTTGAGCCTTTAGTTTAAACTTATTAAACTAACCCGAATCAACCTGTCCATAAGCAAATGGGTCAAAACAGCCATCCCTAAATTGAGTAATTGATTTGGGTCAACTAGTTTCACCTATTTTGTCACTATTTAAGATCCAAGTCAAACATTTCATATGAAATATGCTATTAGTCAAACTTATGAGGGACTGAGATTTGTTTTTTGTAATTTTCAGTTGGAGGCAATGAAGCAGCAGTTACTTGATCTGAAATCTGTAAAACAATGTCTGAAATCTCACAACATTGATCCTTCAACGCTTCTTCCCGATTTCAAAATCAATGAAAAAATGCAAAATCTGGAGAAAGAAATACACGAAGGACAACGAATCCAAAAGAGGAAATCTTTAGAAAACCCAATTCATCATGAAGCAAAGCACCAAAAGAGGAAATCTTTAGAAAATCCAATTCATCATGAAGCAAAGCGTGCTTGTTTTAGTCATGAAAACATGCCACGTCAGCAGAAACGCGTTGATCACCATGACATGAGCCCGTATAAGCGGTCAACACAACCAAGCACCAGCAAGGTTGACTTTGACCGAAACCTCGGTAATAGTTACATCCCTTACTATTCCGCTTCATCTGTATATAATGCACCTGCAACGCCCAAACACATACCTGGCCTGGTGCCCAATGGTGCAGGCGGTGGTTTCCCTGGTTCCTATGACCAAATGCGGCATCCGGCTAACGTTCGACCCTATGGTTTGCATGAGCCATATGGTCAACATTATTTAAGACATGGTCAAACATATGATTCACCACCTTATGGTCAGCATTATTCGAGGCATGGTCAAACATATGATTCACCACCTTATGGTAGACCATTGGGGCGGGGTCCGCCACCGGATTCTCTCCAATCGGGTGGCTTTCAAGGAAGGCGGGGCCCATCCTTGGATCTCTACAGTTTTGCTGATTTAGTTGAAAAGGAATCACGTGGTTTTCGTTCATCAGGTAGTAATGGTGCATAATGTTGAGTCTTGCTTGTACCTGTACAAATCTTAGTCTCAGTTTAAGATTAGGGTTAACTTAATGTTTATGGGTCAATGTTTTTTTGATAAAAACTGTAACTCTTCTGTTTGGTACATATGCTACCATCATTGGTTCATTATAAAAATCGAACTTGTTTTATCAAGTGGACTAAATTGTTTAAGTTAATTTATTTGACGAGTAATTACCCCCAAGAAAATGGGGTTAAAGACAAAAAAACAAGTGAAGATAAAGAGACTCAAACACTTACTAAACAGTAAAACTAACAAATGAGCAACAGCTAAGTTACACAAATAACAGTGTTTTCAGAATCGGACCGGGAACCGGTCATAGAACCGTTTGGATCATGCCTATTTGAACAGCTTTCGTCAGGTTACCGACTGGACCGGGTGGTTGGCCCGAATTTTCATTTATATTTTATTTTATTTCTTTCAAAATCTCACTTTTTAATTAATTTAGAATTTTCAAGTTATATATTTTATTTATTTAAGTCTTCATATATTATGAAAAGTTACAAATTGACATATATTTCGTCTTTATATACCGGTGGCGGCCTTTGGGTAAAGCAAGTAAAGCCCTATTTTTGGGCCATCAAATTCCAAGGGCCTCAATTTTTATTTTTATTTTATATAAAAACTTCTATTAACTTATTTAAAACTAATTACTTTTTATATATAGTAGATCAATCTATTCTTCAATTAAAAGTAGATTTGATCAATTTAAAAAGTTTAAAAGTATTTTTGACTTTTCATTTAGTGTAAAAGAAATAAAAATCATTCAATGATAACAGTTTAAAACAACATTGTGTTTATCTTGAAAAATCTTTAAAATACGATGCTAGCTTAGATATCTATAGTCTAAATTTATTTAAAGAACTAAAATTTTTATGGCATGTTATACATTTAGAATGCAACACACTTATTAATATACTTAATTATATTAAAAAGGTTAATTCTTTTTCAAATGATTATATTGCCTATAGAGTTGTGTTAACTATTATTGTAACGGTTGCTTTCGCAGAAAGAAGTTTTTTCAAATTAAAATTGTTTAAAAATTATTTAAGATTTATTATGTCACAAAAATGATTAAATGAGTTAGCTATTTTGTCAATTGAAAAGGAATTATTAGAAGAAATTGATTTGAAATTTTTTATTAAAGAGTTTGCTTTTAAAAAAAATAAAAAATAAACTTAATCTAAAAATTTTATACAAGCTCAAAATTATTAAAAAAGATTTTTTTTAACTCAGCCAAAAATAAACTTTTTTGTTTATTATTGTCGGTCCAAAGTCCAGATAAAATAAGAGGGTTTATGACATGACCTTTGTTGAAAAGGGCCTCAATTTTTTAATTCGTTTTAGGCCACCAATATGATTGAGCCGCCCCTGTTATATACATAGTTTTAATATTTATATTATTAATGACGTCATTCGGTTCTTAAATCCGACTCAACCGGTCCGACCAGTAGACCTCTAGAAAGGCCGGTTCGTAATCCGATCCGGTTCTAAAAAAACATTGCAAATAACACAATCCTAAACCTAGAGTTTAAATCTACACCAACAATAACTAATGCGATGATGACCAACAACAATCAATCCATTATGACGCTTTTGTAATTGACAAATGAGGGTATGTTTATGCCCATGGATGAAGAAAAGGGTTAGATCACTTCTCTTTATCGTTTATTTATTAAAATGATAAATAAATGATGGGAGATTTGAAAGGCGAGAAACGCAAAGATTTTCAACAACAAACGTTGTAATATACTAAGAGAAGGTTAAAGTTAACTCTTTTATTTGAATAAAATATAGGTCAAGGTCAGAAGGGTTTGGTTTGGTCCCTTTTTCCTTTGGAAAAAGGGCGGTGCCCTGGTAGAAGGTTTGGTTTTTTTATGATAATGTAGCTTTGCTTATTGATGATAGATAGTCATGTGATGTCGGATTTTTCATGTTCTGTTTCCTGAGGGTATTTCCTTTCTGTATGCTTTCAGACGTTCAACCGTTTTTTATAAAATTATTTTCGTAGCCGTTCAAAAAATATTTATTTATCAAAAAAACTCAATTTGGACTTCTAAAATAGACCATATTTGTTAATTTATGTATATTTTTATCAGTTAGACTTATAGCATTGCAAATTGTCCATCATCAAATAGTAGAATTTAAAGAAGAAAAAAAGGTTTTATTGACCCATTTTTCACATAGTATAATCTATATAAGTGATGTCTTATTAGTAAAATTTAAAGAAAAAAAAAGTTTTACCAACCCATTTTTCATACACTAGAATCTATAAAAGTTATCTCTTTTTAAGGTCACAACGCTATTACTTATAAAAATATTTTCCATTAAAGATTTTCTACCAATACTTATAAGACCATCCGTAGTGGTTTCACGTCCTCTTTCACGCCTCCCACCACATCAGCACATGGGTAATCACTGAACAAAATCATTAAGGTGTGTAGTGGTTACGCCATGTATTTAATAATTAACTAGATTAAAAAAGAGAAAGAAATTACGATGTGTATGAGTATGATTGGGTTGGTTGGTGTGTGTGCCTTGTCCTTCCCCCGTGAATGCCCTCACGCCCCCTTTCATGCCCTCTTTCACGCCCCCAGAGGGGCGGTGTTCCACGCCCATGAAAGGGCCAAGTGGATCACGCCCATCTTCCATGCCTCTGCTACACTCACCCTAATGGGTGGTTAAGGATGAACGTGACACTTTATCAATAATAAATGCGTCACTGTTTTATTGATAAGCTTTGTTACGATGTTCAAACCTTGATAGTCTTGACATTCATGAACTATTACTTCCCAATCCAATTTAGCATAAATAATATGGTATGAATCTTTATTATAACAAATAACTAACTAGAATCATAGGTGGTGTCTTATCACTATCTTCTCACATCTTTCTTATGTTAAATGAGAGGTGGTGTCTTCTCACTCTTATTTTTCCGCTGCTTTCTCCTATTAAATATATATTATTAAATAATACTGATATTAAAATAATATAATTTTGAATATTTAATATAAATTTAATTATGGATAGTTATTATATCAATAACTATGTAAATTTAATATGAAATTAATTATAAATTGTTATAATTTCTGACATTATTTATCAATTTTAGAAAATTAATTTGTATTATGAATATTTGTTGTATCATCAAGATTGTTTTTTACATTTTAATCAACTTCATTATTTTAGACAACTAGATTAATAATCTATTTCAATTTTTATCTATAAATTTTCCATTTTGAATTTTTGTTCATCATTAATTAAATTGTTTAATCGTTTTATAATTCTAAATCATCACTGGTAATTACTATTAATTTTTTTATTCAGCTCGTGTAATACACGGTTTTGTAACCTAGAAATCATTTAAAGAGGCAAAATTTAATTTTATAATAGAGTTAATTTCATAAATGGCCCTTGTGGTTTGATCAAATTACATGTTTGGCCCCCGGGTTTAAAAAATTATAAATTTAGCCCAAACATTTTATACATGTTGCGTCCTTAGCCGTTGATGTTAACAACATTTAGTTTTTTAATGGAAAGTTAACCAAAGTATCATCCACGTAACTTATCATTGCAAACTTAATCTTAACAATGATTAATATCAGTAAAAATCAATAAAATATTAGTAAAAGTCAGTAAATAATCTTTATGCAATTAACTCTTTATAATATCTAAAAGATTATTACATATGGGTTAATATTAAACCACTTCACCATTCTAAACAAAAATAAAAATTGAACCACTCAAGGTAAAAACGCCAAGGGTATAATGGTAATAAAGTCCTGCGTATTCGGCCGCACCGCTTTGGTTTATTTGGGGTTTTAGCCACCGGCTGCCGTTTCACAAACCTCAACAACGAAGAAGAAGAAGAAGAAGAAGAAGAAGAGAAATGGTGAGACTGACGGCGGATTTGATATGGAAAAGCCCTCACTTCTTCAATGCTCTTCGCGAACGTGAATTGGATCTTCGAGGTTACTCCCATTATCATCCTTCAATCCTTTTTTTCAATTAAACCTAGTTTATATCATTCGCATTAAACTTTCTCTTAATTTGTTTCGATTTATAGGGAATAAGATCCCTGTGATAGAGAATTTGGGTGCTACTGAGGTTAGTACTCTTGTTATCGAGTTTCTAGGGTTTTGGAAACGTTAATAAGCTAAAGCAGGGTTAATCTATTGTTACCTTTTGTTATTTTCTGATGTGATTGATGATTTCTGTTATGAACAGGATCAATTTGACACTATTGATTTGTCTGATAATGAGATTGTTAAACTGGAAAACTTCCCTAACTTAAATCGACTTGGAACGTTGCTGCTTAATAACAACAGGATTACTCGTATTAACCCTAACATTGGAGGTATTGCAATGCTTGCAGTTTGTTTCTGTTATTAGGAACTTTGTTTGTTATGTTTTTGTGATTTTTCCATAACAGATTGTGATGTTTGAGTTTACAGAGTTCTTGCCGAAACTGCACTCTTTGGTTCTTACTAACAATCGACTTGTTAATTTGGTTGAGATTGACCCGCTTGCATCACTCCCGAAACTACAGTACCTGAGCTTGCTGGACAATAACATAACAAAGAAACCTAATTATCGATTGTATGTCATCCACAAATTGAAGCCCTTGCGTTTGCTTGATTTCAAGAAAGTCAAACAAAAGGTCATTTTCTTGTCATTAGTTTGTTAATCATTCCATTGGTTAATCGATGTGGCATGTATGTTATGGCACAAACACTATCATATGGACCAATATTATCTCGTTCTTTACTTTGTCGATAAGTAGGTTTCTTGACTATTCCTATATCTTTTCGAAAGTTGGTTTTCGATTTAATTCTTTGGTAATAATATGCTATTAAGTGGCAGTATCAAGGATAAACTTGTAATGCATTTATAACCATCATACTCTACTTCATGGTGCATGTTGATCAACGTAATAATGGGTTCTGAATAATGCGATCATACCAATCATCATCACACACCGCTACAGAGTGCAGGACCTTGTTCTCCACATCAAACATTTTGTTTTTTTCCACCAGATTTATGATGAACGTGTTTAACCTTAAGATGCACTATTATCTTTTCTTAAACAGATGAAGCCAGTTTTCTATCCATTTTGAAGCCTGAAAAATCATTTTTGCACTTCTACTGTTCTATCTTAAGTCTCGGTTTATTGTTATGTTATTTGGTTATGTTTATACATCTTCTGATATGTTTGTAATATTGTGTTGTCATTGATAGGAGCGAATTGAAGCAGACAAGTTATTTGTATCAAAGGAGGCTGAAGAGGAGGCTAAAAAGGAATCTGTCAAGACGTTTGTACCTGGTGAGGTTCCAACTGATGAGCCTAAGGAAGAAGAGCCTTCTAAACCAGTGGGCCCTACACCTGAGCAAATCATAGCCATAAAGGTATGATATGCGCACATGTATTTCTCATCTCCCACCCCTGGCTAGAGCTGGAAATTTATGACACAACCCGTCAATGACACAATTAAAAACGTGTCTAAACAGGTTCAGCCTGCTTAACCTATTTTTGACACGCATAACATTTAACTAACCATGTTAAATAGGTTAACAGGTAGACACCATACACTTGTAACTCTTTTATCAAAACGACGTAGTTTATAAATGACTAATATATGGACTATAATCATTGGTAACTTCTATTTTGTCATGTTATTAGTTCATGACTATGTTTAGTAAGTCGTGTCAATAATCATGTTAAACGTGTCATGTTATTCGTGTTATTGAACTGCTCATATTTGATTGTGTTAAACGTGTCATGGCATCATTCGTGTTATTGTACTGTTCTAATATAATCATGTTAACTGTGTAGTGTCGTGTAACCTGCTTATTGAGTATGTTCGTGTTAGTGTTTATTGTTTAAGAAAATGACACGCTTAGTTAAACATGTCGTGTTCGAGTTCAACAGTCGTGTTAGTCGTGTCGAATACGAATCGTTAACACAAACGAAACGTTTGCCTGCTCTACGTCTCTACCCCTGACCACCTGCTAAACTAACCTTTCTTTAAGAAGTCAATTTTTTGCTTCAGATATTATACTAACCAAACTTAATTTGTTGAGAGTCGGTGTATAAGCTGAGCTGAGTGGTCATAAGATTGTAGCAAGATGCTATGTGATAGCCGTTGAAGGTTGAAGGTGTCTTGAATCCTGATGGGTCAACTGGGACAAGAAGCACCCGGGTTAATCTGACCCATATGGAGCTCCATGTCCATAAGCCTCCATAACTACCATGCATTACCACCTTTTCACACCCCACGTTTACATATCAAGTTGCAACTTATTTTAAACATGTTTATTTGCTTTTAGTTGATTTCCTTTTATTTAAACTTTTCAACATCAGTTATTTCAATTCCCTAAATGTAGCCTACGTGGGTAGTTATTTTATTTCGCTTCCTTTTTTGTATCGCAAATGATGAATGCAAAAGCAGACTTGAATTTTCAGAAAAATTGCTATGCTCTTGTTCTAGAGTTTAATTTCCATTGCTATTCTAATTTTGGCATAATTAGAAGGTGATCTTGGAGGCTAATTTGGATTCACGTGGTGTATCTGTATCGTGAATTCACGTCAGAGTTGCCCAACGAGAGCTTCAGGTGGTGTATCTGTATCTCGAAGGGACCGTTGTCTATCCGTTACATTCGAAAAGTTCTGATCAAAGCCGTTATTGTATCCGGGTGCCTATTACTATGCTTGAAATCTTGACCATATGATACGACTGAGTTGAAGTTTGGTATCATCGAGTAAATCGATTAATATGCCCCTTGATAGAAGTCGCAACTTTTGTCCATTCATATGTCAACGGGTGATTTGGGGTATATTTTTTCATAACGAAGTAGAAAAACTTAGCAATCAAGGAAGCAGGTCAAAAGGGTTGAAAGTATTGAATCGGTCAAAAGTTGTTTAACGTGCACTCGAATGCGTAAAACCTTCAAACTATTGCACCTTTCCACTTTATAAAGTTCGAGTTGTTATTTTTATAATATAATTTGTCATTATTTTTGGTTAATTAGTTCATTAATTAGTTATGAATTTATAACAAAATGTGTAACATTTTGACCCAAACCTAAAGATGTCTTATTTTAACCCGTATCCATTTTAACTATTACAACTTTTGTGCTCCATTGGTTCAAGAAACAGTTGTACACATCAATAACATCACATGTTACATGCAGGCTGCCATTGTCAACTCTCAAACTCTTGAAGAAGTAGCACGACTTGAAAAGGTGATATTTCTTTCCAATTTTAAAATAGATATGTTAAGGAATTTCAGCTCTTATTATTTATGATTTTTTTCTTAAAATAATTAACATAATTATATATAAAACCCACTATTGATTGTTTCATATACTACCATTGATGATTGAATAAGGCTTTGAAGTCCGGTCAAGTTCCAGCAGATCTTATCATCGGGAATACCAATTCGTCAACAAACAATCAAGCAACACCGGAAAGCGATGGTCCTGCAGACATGGAGCAGGTAATAATTGTTTTTATGATACATATGTTTAGTTTTGATTTTGTTTGCAGATCTATCGACCCGTTTTATACGAAAACAGGTCAAATTTCTAGTAATAATGGGTCAAAGGATAACTTTGCACCTTTTTCCTCAAAAGGAGACAGTTCAAATGGTTTGCAACTCGCCTAAAGTACACTCAAGTATTTAATAGAAGTTTTTGTAATAGTAACAGTTGCATTAAGTATTTATTAAACTCAAAACAGAAGAAAGAAAAAAATGTTTAGCATTTATCCGTTAATACGTCTTTAGTATAACTCTTGCCTATGACTTGCTTCAGGAATGAGCGAGTGAATGCTGAGGCTGACGGGGTTGTATATGGCACAATAGCTAGAACTTGGAAAAACGTATCCACGTCATGTTTCTTGTTGCAGTGGTTTTGTTTACCAATGAAATGAAGTCAGTGTTGTAGAATTAGTTACTGGAAGAGGTCGGTTTTCATCTTACGATATTCCTTTGCTATGTGCTGAAAACTTGAAACCGGTATTTGAGTTACAAACAAAGTATTTTGAGGTAAAAAGATGGATCTTGCTGTGCTGCTTTCTTATTTGATTTTGGAACTCATTTTTTTTAAGCGCGCCTCTCGTGTATGAATGATCTTGCAATGTCTGATGATATGCGGGACAGGGTAGCACAAGAGTAATTTCTTTCCGGTTACTCTGTCGATTTTGCTTATATTTTAGCCCGAATCACTATCGTTGGGTTAATTCGTTTTATTCATAAGACAACAACCAAACCTAACATCTCACTAATAACGGGCTATTGAGAGGGTACTTTTTCTACCTTTTATCTCTACTTTTCTCTCTCCTTATTCTTATCCTTATAATTATACTAAAAACCACTACTTTTATCCTTATATCTTTTCTCTCTCATTCACTCACCACTTTAAACCACTTCTTAAAATATACAAAATCCACTCACATAATTATACCAAACGGGTTGTGAATGCTCTAAGAAATTACCCTTTTTAGATTTAAAGTATGAAAGGTTGTCTTTTTGGTGACTGATGATTTTGCCCCGGTGCTTGTTACTACCAAGGGTGTTCAAAAAAAATCTGAATCCAATTATCCGACAATTTGGATATCCGAAGTTTCGGATTGGGATTCGAATAATAATATTTTATTTTTTAATTATATATGATATTTAAATATATAATGAACGCTCAGCGAATAGTTCACGAACCGTTCGGTGGGAAGTTCGTTTACGTTTGTTCGTTTAATAAATGAACGAACTTGAACAAGAAATTTCGTTCGATTAACTAAATGAACGAACATGAACAGAGGTCTCGTTCGTTCAATTGTGTTCGTGAACGTTTGGTAAGTTGTTCATGAACGTTCGTTCATTTACGTTCGTTTGTGTTTGTTCGTTTTCGTTTGTTTAAGATGTTCATTAAGATTTTTGTATATTTTATCTAAACATTTTATATTCTATAATTTTTAAAATTTTTATGCGTCATTTCCCTATCCACTATTACTCGATTAGGGCTTTTAAGTTCTAAATCATGTAAGCATTAGGGTTGAAATCAAAACTCATAAACAGCGCTCCGTTCGGTAACTTTCGTAAACCGTTCGTGAACAAATCCATTTCTTTAATGAACGAACGCGAACATGAAATTTCGTTCGGTTAGTGTTCGTGAACAAGTTCAATGCTTAACGAACGAACACGGACAAAGCTTAGTTCGGTTCGGTTCGTTATTAATTATTAACACATTGAAATTTGAAACTAAGAAATCCTAAACCGTCGCAACTTTCACGCACGCATCCACGAACACGATCGCGAGATTAGTAAAATCTACTCTCCGAAATTTTCGGATATCCGGTTTTGAACACCGTACTTGTTACATTATCAGAATTATTAATAAATTAATTTCTGTTACTTTTTTATATGCCCTGGCTAGATGGGTTATTGTTAGGGCTGTAAACGAACCAAACCGAACGAAGCCTTGTTTATGTTCGTTCGTTAAGCATTTAACTTGTTCACGAACGGTTCACGAACACTAACCGAACAAATCTTTATGTTCGTGTTCGTTCATTAAGGAAATTGACTTGTTCACGAACTGTTCACGAACGGAACCGAACGAAGGCTAGGTTGGGACTTTTGATGTCAACCCTAATGTCTTCCAAAATTAACATTTAATAAGATCAATTTAATATCAAGTTTTTTTATTTGTATCAAACTTACTTTACTTAGTTAATTATGCGTGTAAAAAATAAAATAAAAATTAAAGAATATAAAAAGTTTAGATAAAACAAAATAGAAATATACAAAAATCTTTAATTAACAACATAAACAAATGACACATGAACGAACGTAAACGAACATAAACGAACAAACGTTAATAAACGAACGTTCACAAACACGTTACCGAACGTTCACGAACACAATTGAACGAACAAGGCCTCTGTTCATGTTCGTTCATTTAGTTAATCGGACGGAATTCCTTGTTCATGTTCATTCATTTATTAAACGAACGAACATAAACGAACTTCCCGCCGAACGGTTTACAAACTGTTCGCTGAACGTTCGGTTTGTTTACAGCCCTAGTTATTGTTCAAATTAAAATAACGAGTATAAATGGATATTTTTGTAACACTCTAAAACAGGTTAAAATGGGTTAGCATGATAGCATCAACCACCTATCACCTACGGTCTCCACCCACATTACTACCGGCACAACCGCCACCAGCACCACCATTGCCTTCACTTCCGTAACCTCCACCGCCACCAACCCGAGCCCATTTACGTGCAAATCAATTTTGGTCCGAACCAGATTATACTTTTTTTAAACCAACCGGTTCGACCTATTACTTCACCAGACACAACCTGCTCATTTTACCGGTTTTAGTTTTGGATGAAATTTATATTCATAAAATAATACTTTTATTCTGCATTGGTATAACTTGTATAATATGAAAAAATTTGTAAGTCAAGTACAATGAAGAATGAAGCCATAACCTATAAAACAGAAAAGTTTGCTATCTTACTCTCTATAAAACAGAAAAGCCGTACCCATCGATGGACCCTCAAAGTAGTCGTATATCAAAGCTTCGTCGTCTCAACTCGGTGTGCAATTCTTTTGGGTTCATCATAACCTGAATGAAAAGCGGGTTACTGAATTCATAACCCGAACAAAAACCAGGTTACTGGATTCATAACCCGGATAATACACCCCAAATTATACCTTACATAAACTCAATATCAACTTGAACCCCAAAGCTTTTCAGCATAAACCTTGTCATCTTCCTTCTCCTCAATTAGAACATTTTGTACTTCTAATACTTCTTCCTCTTCATCGGGTATTTCTTCTTCAACGTCTGCTGATTCTACATTTCTATGTCTTTCTTGCATAGCAAGAGCTGCAACTGCATTGCTCATGGCAAACTTTGTTGCAGGTGTGTCCATGGGTCTGTATCTAGGAGCAGGAATGACAAATGGTAAAGTAATGTCATCCAAATTTGACTGGTGTTTTTCGGTGTGATGTATATCTTCTGATGGGGGTACGATGAAAACGATACCAAATTCATAGTTACAGATGTGGAGTCGCGAGCCTAATACAGATTTGCTTCTAAAATCTTCGTTTGATTTTATGACAGGTGAACTGTGAATCGGACGGCCCCAAGCGGCTGCACTGAAATTGTGTGAACCACAATAAACCCATCCAAATGATGATGTGTCTGTTCTGGATTGGAACCGTCTTCTTGCTACCTGGTTACCGAATTTGAAGTGTCAAAACTTGACTCGTTTGTTTATGAACGACTCGGTTTCGGTTGTGTGTTGTCTAGAACGGGTTAAACGGGTTAAACGGGTAAAAGAAACTAGCTAAAACCAGTGTTGTAAAAATCTTGGTTAATTTTGTTAAAAATATAATTTTGGGGATGAAACTTGTAATTTTATTAAAGAATAAGTGATAAATGAAAAAAAAAAAAAAAAACTTTCGGCCGATTAGCTCCGATTTTTGCCGATTTCGACTGACTGGCGATTAATGGTCAGATTTGATGAAAATTCTAACTTACCCCTCCGATTTGCCGATTAATCTCTATTTTTTATCACTGGCTAAAACAGAAACAGGTCAAACAGGTTGGACATGTAAGACAAGTAGGAAGTTGCACTTGGTGTAGTTTTAACGCATACAACCTTTTAAATCTATACTATATAATAAATAAAGGTTTTTCAATGCGACGTGTCGCCACCATATTCAATGTCATCATTTTTTTCCGCCTCTCTCTCTTATTAAATATGCATCTATAATTTAATAATAATATTTTTTCAAAGAAAGTATTAATCTTTATATTAATAAATCTCCTGACATATTTTGACTAGTGTATGTGTTAACCAAATTATATTGCATTTCACGGGTTTATTCAATCCGTATAAAATACGAGTTTTTAAAAAATATTTTTTTTATCACTTAGTATATAATATTATATTTGTTCAATCCGTGTAATACACGGGATTTTAACCTAGTTGATTTATAAAAAATTATGTTAGTGTGCAATAATGTAGTTTCTGTGGTCATATTTAATACTAACTATTTTCTAGATTACCGGTTTGGTTGCCCACAAACACTTATTTGTCCATTTTAAGTTTCTTATAAATAATTAATGTGTTAATATGATTACATAAGCAATTATTAGAATAGTAACTCTCCAAATCTTTTATGAAGTAATTTAGAAGGTTGTATGTTTTAAAAATAGACTGTGGGTAACTTTCGACTTGTTTCAACGATTTGCCCCCCTCCTCTTTTAGCTTAAAATTTAGTTGATTTTAAATAAACACGGTTGGTCCATTCATAAGTAAATGGGTCAAAAATATCACCTCTAGCAAAATCTAAGAGGGAAATTGATATTTAGATTACCTTAACATGCATAGGATGCCCGATTCTATCAATAGGATGAGGAATTGCATCATGAAGTATCCGTAGATGTTTCAACCTTAGCCAAGTTTTCTGTTGACCAAGAATAAAAATAATTTTGACTAGTCAAAATATGAAAGACAGGACTAAAACTCAAGGAAGAAGGGAAAAAAAACAATGCCCTTTAACATCAAATGCCAAGATACTACAATAAATATATTAATAATATCAACAGTTCATGTTGCCTGATGCAATGCTCTAAGATGCAGATTTGGACCAAGACTGAATTTTTAAACAAAAGTCAAGTACCCTGTACTCTAGAAGCTCGATTTATCATAAGCAATATGTTCAATGCAGTTTAACTTCAATAATACTGAATAAAGTAGATGTAATAGAAATAGATCAAACGGGTTGAAAGTCGTCTATTTTTTGTACATAAAGTACCCTAATCTGTTTAATTCAAAACTTAGGTTATTAATGGATATGGTCCCTACTTTTACTGTTTGCTTGCATTTTTGTCCCTCGTCAAGTAAAATGACCAAATTGCTCTCATTTTCTTCACTTATCAATTTCCTATTGAATTTTCAGTAAGGTGTGTTCTTCAATTTCATGTAATCTACTTGCTATAAATTTATTAAAAAAAGTTGACAAATGATCCCGACCTGTACTTAAAGATGACATTTTCAGTTCAACCTATTTTGAGAAGTTCCCGACCGTTAATCTTGCCACATCTAAATATCTAATGCAATTATGGTAACACATAAGCCCACATCATCTCAATAACTTCACTAGTGAAAAAAGATGATCACAATACCTGTGAGAAACACAGAATGTATTTTGAAGCCCAGATTCCACAACTTGCAGTTTTTACCCTCTCAATAGTGGGAAAAATGATTCTGATAGATGGATTTCTCAACTCTTGACTAGCACTCCAACAGCCCCACTGAAACAACAAACCATGGATAATTAAGTCAATGCTTAAAAAGATTAAAAATTTAAAAGGTCTCATATACATTCTCAACAGTTTAAAGATCATTAATACTTACATCCGGATCAGACTCTTCAGACTCAGAGAACTGCACAGACCGCTTTCCAGTTGCAGCAGAAAATGCAGCTAAAAATGGTGCATTCACAGCCCCTACGGAGGAAGAACCTTTAATGGAGAACACGGAAAACTAGTTAAAAAAGAATCTAATATAGATATAGCCAAAGTCCTCAAGAAGATAAATAGAAAAATAAAAATGACAAATATGAAAGTTAAATCATAAATAATAAATTAAATTCAGGTTTAGTATACTCACCAAAAGTAAAGTCGGTTTCCGACTGCTCAGGCCATTTGTAGTGACCCAAAATCTAAAACACAACAAAGATAAATTAGTTTTTTAGGGAACATATTATACTGATGAGGTTAATTCCCACAAAAATTGCCACATTTCTAGGGTGTCCCACAAGAATTGTAACACTTCATTGTCTAAAGTAACATTAAGTCCCAAAATTGTCCATCATAATCATTCAAAAGCAGTGTTTTTTTCGTCGCGTCAAACCCAAGCCCTAAATCCATATAGTATACACCAACTACTCCCTCCATCCCAAAATAATCGTCCACAAAGAAACAAAAAACACAATTTAAGTTATGAGCAATTAATGAAGGTTTTAGCTTAGCAGAATGACAATTTCACTCTTAATGTATTATAGATACCAATTGACTTGTAAAACTTGCAAGATTCCAAAAATAAGATTAATGAAGAGTAAAATCAGAAAATTAGTAAACTATAACCATCAACTTTTGAAATTGAAAACTATTACCTCATGAAGTCGCCACAAGCCAGAACACCTCTGAATTGATGCAACAAGACAGCACATCGCAGAAGCAAGAGCTGGTGAGACTAACTTTGATATGTTAAAAAAATTAGGGCCCTGCAAATGCCAAGGCCAGAATTACAATGCATGAAAATTAAAATAAAAAAAATATATGTTCGGTTAATAGTTAATACAGTAAAAATAAACATGCCTGATATACATATAGAATTAGGTGTGCTTTGTTATTGCTTCCTTCTAAAGCACATGCAAGCACTTCTTTTGGATAAATATATGCAGAAAAAGCTAACAACCCCGAATCTGATAATGGAGCGACCCATTTTGCAACATCTTTAGGTAGAAACCCAACTTGAATGCAACCTAAAACAAGGAGTCAAATGATTTTTATAAGTGACTTGAATCCAATTTGTGTTCAAAGGGTATTTTTGTACTTTCTAATTTTGCAGTTGACATTCCCTTAGTTAGCGGTAGGCTTGTTCTTAGTATGAATATGCACAGTTTTCTATTTTGGAAAGACGAGTCTTACAAATAATTTTTTGTATAATTTAGACAAGATTCACAAAAATATATTAAAAGGTAAAGCTATGAAGGATAAAATCAGCATGGATCAAAAATCATTTTGTTAAAAAAAGAAGATTATTATTGATATAATCTAAGTTTGTAGTCAAATTTGACACCTAAATATTAAAAAAAAAACAAAAAGATATGGACATGAAGTCTGTGAGATCAAGCCCATCCGATCCGGTTCAACATATACCAAAAAGTCAAAACTACCCCCCCCCCAACACACACACACATCTTGCCACCTCTACATTATTCAGTTCCATATTATCAGGCCAAAACACATTTAAATAGGAATCACGAAACCTACCTCCATCAGAAAGTTCTTCCGAGTTAGATATAGCAACACTTATAGCATTTGCATCAGCTCCTATATTCAAACTTCTTCTTAAAATGACTTCCAACAACCCGTATGCGCTGACATGGCACTTTCTAATAACACGAGCCAACCTTTTTAACAATGCTCCATTTGAATCTGCTGAGGTTCGAAAAAGGTGGCTAATACCAACAACAGAAGCTTCAACAGAGCCAAGCAACATACATTTCAGAGGTCGTGATGTACAACGATCATCCTGGAATTAAAAAATAATAATAATCTTAACTTAAAATGCTACAATTTTATACAGATTTGAACCACATCTAAAAAAGAAATACATGCTCATTAAGCAATTAATATATCAATATAACATGTAGAGGTAACAAAATGGATGAGTAAGGTGGGCTAAGTAACAGGTCAAAGCATGTATTTTTCATGTGGTTTGAAACGGATCAAGTTGACTCCACTTTTAGACCATATTTTAAAATTGGTGTGTCAAATATTATACAAAAAACTATATTCTTCAATAATAATATTTCTACTTCGAATAAAACGATCTATGTCCTATGCATTGAATACACTTTGGATAACTTTAGACATGTGTCCTTTTAAGTTATTTTTCAAATTTACCTGTCTGACTTGTATCAAGTCTAACATAGATATCAAGTCAATCACTGATAACAGAAAAACATGCAGAACCACAAAAATAGGTACTTACGGTTAAATAATGAAGGGATTCTGATATGTATGGATGCATGGGGGAATAGATACCAGGTACAGAAGCAACCAGATGTCCAGAAGCATTGCTAAAGTCAAACTTTGTCAACTCCAAAATCCAATGAGCCTGATCAGGAACACCGACTAATAAAGTTGCCATGAAACCAGCAAGTTGAGAAGCAAAATCTGATTTTGAATCCAGATTTACTTCTTCAGTAGATGATTTAGCAAAAAGAGGCACATAATCAGGCACATTTGAACGAGGGAAATCTTGCCACCAAACAGTATTTGTCACTTGTAGCCACTGGATTATTAGGAAAACTAAGTGTTAAGTAACACAACTGTCATTAAGGTAAAAAATATTGTAATTGTAACTTATGGGACACTGTTTTGTGCCTATGTTTTTATGCTCGGCTTATAAATTCACAGAAACAAAGCCCATCACGCCAGCTCGGCATTTGGTCAAATAAGGCTATAAATTATGAAAATAAGACATTAAGACATTTTTAAAGGTATAGAGAACAAGCTGAGAGAAGGTGGCAAAAAGGGGTGATCAATAAACCTTGTTTAAGGTTTTATCATTTAAATAATACAGTCTTGCTAGTTGAATGCCTCATAAAACTGAAACCCTAAAATGCTCTTTTTCCGTGTCCAAATCAGATTATTTAGAAAAATAGTGTTTTTAAACATTACTTCCAGTTTCCTTGTTTGCCAAATAATATTACTTCCTTTCTACCAAAACTTCAGATAAAACTACCCATAATGTATCTTCCCCTTCAAATGCATGTGTGAATTTTCAATCCAACTTTTTACAAACAAATGCACTGTGTACTTTTGATATCTTGACTCTTGATCCCACCCAAACTATAAAACAAAAGACAGTTTACAGTTTGCAATTGGACACCAAATATTCTTTCCTTCTTAATTTCAAAAAACAAATAAGCGATTTGGTAATCATCCTATATATTAACCAGAGAAATTAAAGAGAAAACAACATCCTATAAACTCTTAATGAGGGTAACCGCATGATTAGTATAAAAACTCACCTGTTTGGGCCCAAGATTAGCAGAAGTGATGATTACACGAATACTATCATCTCTTTGCAGAACAAACAGTTTTGGATGATGACAAGCAATCCCAAATTTCTTCCTCTCCTTACCGAAGGATATAACCTCAGGAAATTGAGGATATCTGATATCATAAAGAAACTATGTTACAGAATAGTTAGCAAGCAGGTCAACAACTCAATGCAATCAACTTCTTCGTTTGACTTACATAACAACTAAGTTTGGGAAATTTGAGTAAGGTCTTGAGGTTCTTTTGTCAGGGCTTGAACTCCAACACCTTTCAGCGTTATGGCAAGCTACGGCTATTGGTAGATGGGCAGGAATCTCACAGTAAGATAAAAACCTAAGAAAATAAAACCCTTTAATATGAGAGCAACACCACGACACACATTAATAAGGATCTCATAATTTGCAGGACTTACCATGATAAATCACTTGTAAAAGTTGCAATGAAAACCTGCTTGAGGGTTTCCACAGGATAAAGAAGCTCTGGTAACGTGACATTAACTTCATCCGATTGACAATTGTCCATAAAATGAAGGCGATTTAGATAAAATTTATTCCCTGGTGGAGGAACACAAACACCCCTTTTCTTTGGTTTTAAAAGCTCATCTGATTGAACAAATTTCTCTTCACAAGTATAAGTGTCTCTAGGTTTATCAATAGAAATAGAATTCCCTACAGCGACTCTCACATTTACCGAATCACCAATAACACTACGACATAGTAGCTCAGCATTCGACTCTGAAACCGTACAATTATGTCCATAAGATGCATGTAAACTCTGCTTCCCAGCATTTGACAAACAAGTATTCTTACTACCATTAATGGTTAATCCTTCACAAGAATGGGACTTAGATGCAGGACGTGACAAAAATTTAGCCGGAGTAAAACAAGAATTATTTTTTAATCTATTTCTACTAGCATATTTAGCCCTTAATTCGCAAGGATTTGTAAAACACTCCCTAATATACAAGACAGGATCATCACTCGATAGTATCCGTCTACACTTACTTGAAAGCAAACCAGCGTTAACAAGTTTACTACTACCTGATTCATCAATAACACTAACTGGATTTGCATGGATAACAATCCTATCAACAACAAAACCAATCCGAACACCAACGCTGCAAACACCTTCATTTCCACAAACAACTGAAATCTCACTACCTGCACTCAATTCTTTAATTTCTCCATTTCCAACCCTAACACCATCAACAAACACTCCGTTTAAAGAAACCCTAACCCTAGAACACTCACTGGAACTAAAAGACAAAACTCCATCTACAACAAATACTTTCTTATTATTTGCATCAAAGTAAATTTGACAGTGTTGCTTACTAACTTGCCGGTGTTCAAAGGCAAAATCACAGCGGCGACGGTCCCTGCCGATTGTGTAGGGTTTCCACGGCTGGAGATGGATTGAATCGATCGATGAACAGGTGGATTTCGATATTAGCGGTGTACCGAAGGTCTTTATATGTATAGATGCTGAACTGGAGATAGTGGATTTAGGTTTTTTGATTGGGGAAACTAATGAATTGAACAGGTACTGATCCGGTCGTAGTCTTTTGCTGTTGTTTTGAAGAGGATAATCTGAATCGCTCATGTTATTCACATGCTAGAATAAAACCCTAACTTACAGATTGGAACGATGTGATCGTTTATAAAAAATTAACAACAAAATCATGGACTAAGATTTGGGGAAAGTATGAAAAGAAGAAGCGAATCGAATTGCTATGAACTGTACCCGCCAAATTTTCAACTCTTCGGAAGAATTTTCCCTCCAATTTCAGCAAGACAAGCTGACGAAGGTTTTTGATGAATTAGAGTTAATTACACTAATGATGACGTGGTATATTCTATATATTCGCCCTCATAGTATGTAAAACCATATATTTTTTTTAACGGTAATTTTGATCACTGACGGACCACTGGCCTACCCGATCATCTCCACTTTCTTAGGAGGAAACCCATCATAGGTGAGAAAACCATCTAGACCAACTTGAAACCTCTTTTTTTCTGTCACAAGCGGGACTTGAACCCAAGACCTCACTATTTTAGTAAAAATCTTGGACATACACTTTTATCTTTAGACTAAGCTAATGGTTGTGTAAAGAGAATAGATCATTGTATAAACTTCCTTTAAGTAAAAACCTCAAGTGTCACATATATTCAAAGGCATAACATTTAAAGATCTAGGAAACAATTTTCAACCCTCTTCAATTCAATATTCAATGTAGATTTCGAATACTTGAATTAAAAGGTGGTTTTTAATTGACTTAGGTAGTGGTATAAAAAAAATCTACTCATAATAAAAATGATTAACTGTTAGAGATAAAACTTGAATTAGAGTCACGTATAGTTTATATGTTGGGTTAATCTTGCTACATAATCATCGTTGCTAAAAAAATAAAAAATTTGATTTCTTTTCAATTGTCTATTTTTTAATTTCTAAATTGATTTATTAAAATTTATACGTTTTCATATTTGTTAAATCTTAAATCACGGATAACGATGGTTGTATAAAATATTCATCATTTTTAATAGAATTAGGGAAAAAATAATAATTATGTTTTAAAACATTAAACTTAATTTAATGAATCAATTAAAATGTGAATAAAAGGAAATAAATTTCTTAAAAATTTTCGGCTATAATTATATTACAAAAAAATACCATGAGATCTAACAAGTAATAACAAATATTAGATCTTTGAATGTGTACACAAATTTAAATATGTTTTTATTTAAATATGTTTTTTGAATGTTTTTTATTTGGATCTTGTCTTGCTATAATTATGCTTTTAGTTTGTACAGTTGATAAAAATATGATTGAACAATTTAATCGATGATAAAAACAATTTAAATTCAATTTTTTTAGATAAAAGTTGAAAAAAATAACTAATTTAGTTGTCTAAAATTATGGAGTTAATTATTAATAGAAAATTGACGAAAAAATAAGAATAAGGAAGCTTAATAATGTGACAAACGTCCTCGTATTTAGTCATTTATTTGATATCATAGACATAGATTTATTTATCTTTTTCCTTTATTTAAGGAGTGTGTAAAACAACAAAAAAAGAATGTACATCATGTTCCACCTTATTCACTTAGTTCACCGGTCACAACCAGTACCATAGTTTAGTGTCAAATGTGTATAGTTTATCTAAGTGGTGTTGAGTTCTAGCCTCGCTTGATGCATGGATTAGATTTAGTTTGGTGTGTAATAGAGTATGATTAGCCGTTAAAAAAAATTAGTTCACCGGACGACTCGTCGGAATTTCGTTTCAAGTTGCGCGAGGGGATTTAGAACACTGTAATATGACCCAGTGACACTTAAGAGGTGGAGACGAGTATCGCAGGTGTCGTCGTGGCCAAATTTTACTTCCCACTACGCGCGGTGCCATGTGAAGAATGGCTCATGGCGGTGTCTCCAACGAGCGGGCGACCGAGAAATGAAGCCGACGTTGCGTCTTTTGAAAATTTCAACCCTTTGTTAAATGTTATTGTCAGCTTTTGTCTTATTGTCGTAATTTATAACATATCCATATTATATTGAGTAAATTACGTTTTTGACCATTATGGTTTGCTCTGTTTAAACTTTAACCTTTTCAGTAAAAAAAAATTAATCTTTTAACATATCAACCTATGAGATTGTATTTTTGTAACCATTTCAGTTATTGACACTAACTCTGTTAACTCTTTCTAGTTATTGACACTAACTCTGTTAACTTTTTTTTGTTAAGTTTAATGACAATTTAGTCATTTTCATTTATAAGTGATTACTTTAACCATTTCAGTCCTGTAAAACCTTTTTTTTTCATAAATTTTTTGAAGTTATTTAAAAACTTTATTTTATTTTTTTATAAATAATTTGTTTTCGTTTTATTTTTCTAAAGACTTTTTTTTACCTTTTTAAATTTTTTTTAACCTTTCTAAGAACATTTTATTTATTTTTTCATATAAAAACATTTTTTTACTTTTTTAAAAATAGTTATTTCATCAAATCTGAAGCTTAATGGAAAAACCCTAAGCTAGTGAATGAATCGTCATTTCTAATAAGGGTTAACAGATAATGAAGATATCGATGATGTCTAAGAAAATCACATGAGGTTTTTGACATAAACATAAGTTCGTTTATAGGCCTAGTTTCAAGTATAACATGTGTAATATCCGTACTTTCCACATCATCGTTTATTTACATTTTGTACCTTTATACTTTCATTTTTGAATCCATTGTAACCCGAGACTTATGATCAATGAATTTATTGGATTTATTCAATTACATGTTTACAACATACATTACATTTATACATATGCAAGACAACATCATACGTGCAATATTACAAAATTATATATTACAAACACGCGTTTTACTTTTTTTACATTTATATTCTCGTTTCACGTCCATACACGCTCGGTTTATTATTATTATTATTATTAGTAGTATTATTATCATTAGTACTATTATTATTATTATTTCATTTTTTTCTTTTTAAAAATCACCTCCCTTTCAACCACCAACTCCCAACTAACTCATTTAATACCTCAAACCCTAATCCACACTTATAAATACCCACTCCCTTTCACTCATCCACCCTTACACCATCCAAATTCTCTCACAAATCTCTCAAAGTGCTCCATTTATTCCAAGATTTTTTGGCAGGATTTTATAAGGTAAAAACCTTATTTTTCTTCAAGTTTCTTTCTTTTTTTTTCTTAACAATTCTTCCTTCACCCTCTTGGATAAACCTCTAGGATCTTATCATTTGTTTACCTTGGTAAACATCTAAGATAAGTCACCATTTGAGGTCCAAGTTGTGGTCTTTCAACTAACATTTCTCCTTCTTCATGTTCTTGTTTGGATATTTTACATCTAGTTGTGGTAAAACCAAATCAAGCCTCCATCAAAATTCTATGATGGAAGCCTTGTGCTAAGGTATTTGGATGAAGTAGATGAACATAGGTTCATCTACCATAAGACATCCAATAGCCACAAGGTGTTCAAATCTTATACATAAATATTATAAATAAATCTAACAAGGTTTGTGGATTTCCCAACCTTTCTCTTGGCCACTTCAAGTGGTATATTACTAACTATACTAACTTTTGACCATCCGAATTCCTAACTAAGTTAGGGGTTTGTGTTTCGGTCCGCCGTCGGCGATGCACGACCAACTTGATACTATTATACATATATATTATTTATTATTTATTCTCCACCGAACTTATGCCTACGTTACCTTTTAGGTTAACCGGCATTCCCGACTCTTCACCTTCCCGTTCATCCTTTCGTTATCACGCCAAACCGTGAGTTTCATACTTGCCCCTTTTACATTTTTGCACTTTGGGACTTGAAAACATGTACATATTCAAAACCCATACACTACAAGATTCATACTTTATTCAAACACAATTCATTAACATGCTCATGTGACAACAACTTGACTATATGCTTAAATACAACTTGTTAATACAATAGTTCATTAATTCTTGCAAAACCGCACTTAACAAGTGTAGCGCTATAGGATTGACACCCGTCAGCTTTTCGTTACCTTTATGGAGCCCCCGATCTTGTTATGTTATTTTTTTTCGACTAGTATTCTTTGGATGCTAGGTATTCTATGTCAACAATAGGTTTGAACTATATCATTACAAATTGTATGAACATTAGTAAAGTATGTCTATGCATGTGAATTGTTGCTTTAAACATGATTATTATATGTATGAAACTTGTATGAACTCACCAACTTTATTGTTGATCAAATATTATTTTACATGTTTTCAGGAGATGTTTGATGCTACCATGGAAACGGAATCTAGGGACTTTGCCTTAGATATCAAATTTAAATATTTTTGTCTTTTGTTTATCAATGTATTTCCTTTAATTGAAACAATTGTATTTGAAATTCTTAGTTTAATGAAATCGGTTAAATTTATATTTCAACAATAGTACCACGATGCCTTTGAACAATCCTACACGTCACGTTCGGTGATTCCGCCGCCGAATGGGTTGTGACAACATGTCTCGATCGTTTGTGCGGTCAAAGAGAACGTTTTAAAACTAAGTTCCAAAATGATTAAAAAACACTTTCTCTAACAAATATAAGTGAATGCTTTTAAAATAAAATTTTAAAAATATACATTCTTAAAAATTTTAAGTAGTAAAAAAACATTGTATGAAGAAGCTAAAAAACGTTTTTTATAAAAAAAATGTTTTTAAGATTTTTTTAATGTTAAAAAAACAGACGTTTTTTATGGGGAAAAACTAAAAAAATAATTTTTAAAAAGGTTAAAATAACGTTTTTAAATAAGAAAAAAATATATGAAAAAACTAAAAAAAAAAATTTGTCGTGTTTAGGTTTGGGTTAATCTTTAAACGGGCTTGGGTTAATTGGGTTCCATTTTATTCGGGTTCGAAAATATTCGTCGTGTTTAGGTAAAAACGACACCCATAGTTACGGTTTGTTAGTTTAAGGAAGAGCCTACTAAATTTATTTAAATACGCCCTAAAAAATCAATTATAACTTACTAGTGGACTGACTTTTTTGAAGAGTGCAATCTAACCCGAACTATTTTAAACACTAATTATATTTCGGTATTATTATTATTATAACTATGTAAATATTTAGTAAATATATACTTAAACCTTTAAATAAGTTAACACTTAATTTAAATAGTATTTAGTTATAAAAATATAAATAGTAAATATAAATTTAAATCTTAATTTTAAGTATTATGAATAAAATAATACTTAATGTAGTGAATTAAATAATCTCATGTGCATTAAATAATACAATTATTGAGTGTTATGCTTTAATTGTAAATATATGGTTAAATGGTAATTAAACATATTTTATGCATTGGTAAAAAAAACATGGTAAATAATTAATGTGTTATTATGATTACATAAGCAATTATTAGAATAGTAACCATCCAAAACTTTTATGAAGTAATTTAGAAGGTTCTATGTTTTAGAAATAGATTGCGGGTAACTTTCAACTTGTTTGAAAAAAAGGTGTCTTAAAAGTTTTGATAAACTACAAACATGTTCTATTAATATGTTTTATATAGTAGTACTAGCTTTAACTCCATGCATTAAATATGGTAAAACGTTAATATTATATTAATAACTATTTTAACACCTATTTTTATACAAATTTGATTGACAAAAGATTTAGTTTTTTATTAGAATAGGGATAGATAAGGTTAATCTTGAACGTGTCTCTTTTAACTACACATGGTTCAATTACATTTATCTCATTTGAAATATTGGGTACATTTCCTTCCAAATAATTGATATATTGGTGAAAAGGATAACACTCACATGTTGTCATAAATAACAAAACTATATGTGATTGGCCAAAAAAGGGTTACAAAAACTACAATCGGTACATTTATTTCCTTTATAGTTATTGTATATGAATCTAAGATTTTTTTAATATTAAAAGTGAAAACAACAATGTATATGTCCTAGGCTTGTTAAAGAGCCGAGCTGAACCAAACTGAACACAACAAAAGTTTGGTCAAACTTTGTTTGGTTCGAATTTACATAATCAAGCGAGATATTAAGACTCGAACTCGGTTCAGTTTATAGTTGAATGACTTGGTTTAACTCGGTTTTAAATTAAAATTAATACAAAAATCCAAATTGTCATTCATTCAAAAGTTACAACTCAAACTTAATAATTTAACATAAAAAAAAGCATGCAAAATAATTTTAACGAAACACAAACAAAGTTCTAGCTCAAATTCAAACACTCATTCAGTAATGTGTTCATGAACGTACGTTTATTTATATTCGTTTATTAAAAGTTTTTATATTTTTATTTTTAATTGTCACCGTAAGTCAATCAGTATCATTTAAAGTTTTATATTTTTCACCAACTTTTTTAACAATATTTATGTATACCACAATGTTTTTTCCAACCCCATATGACAAATGAGAAAGCATTCTTTATTTATGTTGATTTACGTGCTTTATGTTTCACGATGACAAACGTTCAAAATAAAATATCAAACATGCTATTTCGAAAAAGTAACGAGTCTAGCTATACAAACCTAAACAAATGGAACATCACTTCTACACTTGCCAAGAAAAAAATCAATTGGATGTATGTGCTTTTCTATCTTTAAATGGAATAAAAAAGTCGTCGTTAATTTCATATTTTCAAACTCATCTATAGAAATTGGCAATCTTACAATAACCCTTAATAGGGACCTATTTTCAAATCAGATTTTTAATTTTGACACCATGATGTGTAGATCAATATAATATGTTATATGTACATAAAAAAGTTATTTGATTTTAACCGAACTATATAATGTAGATACATGTTTCATTTTTCAATTATTTTGTTGTTATACAACTTTAATATGTTGTTACACTAGCTTAAAACTCGTGTAATACACACGAGGTGAAAACATCAATAAATAAATTTTTTAAATCTGTATGTATATATTTTATAAGTGTAAAAATGTATTGCATATATTAAGGATATAAAATAAAATTCAAAATATGTAAAAATTAATATATAATTGGATTTCGAAAACACGTTAATTATTATTTAATGTAATGTGACTTTCATTTACTATTTGATTATAAAAGTTACATAATTAGATTTCTACTAACGTGAGAACATATTAACGTAAAACTCACAATACCCCGTTAATATTCTACTAATCAATTAAATAACCAATTAAATAAGGGAAAACACATTTTGTGTCATGCATAAGATTACTAGAGCAACTCAAGAACTTATCTATATTATACGTATTATAAAGTTGTATCGAAAAATATAATATATATATATATATATATATATATATATATATATATATATATATATATATATATATATATATATATATTTTGGAGTAACTTGAAAATAAAGAATGAGACGATATTGGACACCATCACATGGATTAAATATTCTTACGTTCACCATTCAATTCCTTTAGTTACAATCAAACTATTCGTTTTGACTCGGTCAATTTTATACAGAAATTTCTGATTTGTTTTTAAAATGTTGAAATAAAAGGGAATATGTTATTATAAAAACAAAATTTATTCTTTTATTTTATACTATATTAGAATCTCGTGTATTAGATTTTGGGGTATACTTTCACTTGAGAGAGCTAAGTGAGAGTACACTTTCTGCCACGTGGTGCGCCACATCAACGTGATAACTTCCTCACTTGACAAGGAAAATACTCAAGTGAGTGAAAAACCATATATATGACCACTGGGGGATCCACCCAACACCCACAATGGGAGATCCACCCAACACCCACAAAAGAGAGACCTCACCCGCATGAAGCTACTCACGGGAAGCCCCTCACTATTTAATTGAAAATAAAAATTACATAATTAGGTTTCAAAGATTTTTATAATAAATGATAATTTAAAATAAATATGATTTATTAGTATAATTAATATTTTATTAAAAGATATGAGTGCATTTAAAAGAGAGGGGCGGAAAAAAATAATGAGATTGAATATGGTGACGACACGTGGTATACAAAAACCTTTATTTATTATATAGTATAGATTTTAAAAAAAATAATTTTTTTAATATTATTATTTAATATGAAAAAGGATACAGAAAAAAATGTCAATGATACACTAGAATGTCACATTTATCTATTTAGTATATAAAAATTTAAACCATGAAGTAGAAGTATTCTTAAAATGTTATATTGTATCACGTTAGATCGCAAAATATAAGATTATTTTCACGTAAAATCATAATACTTTAAAGTCTAAATTTACCGTCGCTTAGATCATAAAAGATAAATATACAAACTAATAATACCATCCGAATGATCATAACTAGAAAATTTGCCTCGCGCATCGCGGCGTGAAGTTGACCTTATTCGGTTTAGGCGGTATCATTAACGTGACTAAGCACAAAAAAAATCATAGTTAAATACATAAAAGAAACACATTAAGTTACCGCGAGTCGGTTATGGATATCGAAACATAGATAAAAGACAGTTAAATAACGGTACTGATGTTTTTCAGTCATTGTCGGTCTCATTCTTCATTGTGTCAGCACGTCACCGTCAGTCGATGTAACCAACGATACTGTAGTGGATAAATTTGAAACTTTAGAAATCTGAAGGTTGTAAATGAACAAATTAAACAACAAATCAGAAATACATTTTTTACAAATGAATATAAAAAATAGTAAAAGTAAAAAAACAAAAAAAAGTTGGTTAGTCACACCGTACACTCGAATATGCGTCAACGGGTTTAGCTTGGTTATTGTAGAAGAATAAAAGTAGTAAAACAATAATTAGTTAAAAACGCATATTACATATTATAAGTGTAAAAAGTTGAAATTTAGAAATTTGAATAATGAGTTAAAAAGCGTATCTTATATAGTAGATGTATAAACTTGAGATTTAGAAAGTTGAATGGTACTTTATAAACCCGAGAAGTTTAACTAAATTTTTTAAAAGTTAGAAGGTATTATTTGAAAAAAAAATAAAAAATTAAGGGCTTAAAAAAACCAAAAAAAGAAATAAAAATTCTGAATGGACGCGGTCCATATGTTTTAAGGTAGTAGTAATATAAAACTAGTAATAATAGTTTAAATTCAATAGATTAAGTCTGATCATCAACTAATATTTCTGTCCTTGATTAACATTAGTTCATATTTTAAGTTATTAATTTTTAAATAATACAATTCAAATACATTAATTAGGTTTCAATTTTACTTTAACATGGGGCGTTTGGTTTTTTTTTTTTTGAAAGGCGAATTTCATTTAATCATGTCACTAGTGGGACTTGAACCTGTGACCTCCAAACCCTTGGTGTTCCTAGAAGCGTTGCCTCTACCATTGGGCCACCAACCCCAATTGGAAAATTTATATTTAAACTTAAAATTGAACGTACTGATATATCACTCAAACTTTATTTAACGGTTACATCCTCTAATCATACTTATATATTCACATACTAGGTTAAAATCCCGTGTATTACACGGGTTAAGTAAATAAAACGTTATATATTTAGTAATAAAAATTTTATATTTTTTAAAACTCGTGTAATACACGGGTTGAATAAATCAGTATATTACATCGGTTGAATAAAATATAATGTAATTTGTTAACAAACACATTTGTCAAAATATGTTTTTAAAAAATGTAATTTGTCGTGACAGTTATAAGGTCTGTTAAGTTAGTTTTTAAAACATTTTTTTTTTCAACTGAGTATTAATTTTTTAATTTAATGAGTATTTATAATTAAATAATAAGTCTGTTAAGATGAGGTCTATTAAGTTAGTTTTTAAAACATTTCTGTTAAGATTGATGATATAATAAGTATTCATAATTAAATAATAAGTTTTCGTAATTAGATTTATTAATATAAAGATTATTATTTAATAGGAGAGAAATAGAAAATCTAATATTTAATAGGAGAGAGAGGTGAGAAAATAAAGATGAGGAGTAACCAGAGAGTGACACGTGTCCTGAAGAGATTTTCATTTATTAGAGTAGTAAGATTTTTTATCAAAACCACTTGAGAGAGACATATTTTTAACATACATCGGTACTCTTAAGTCACTAGAACAATAGAACAGAGATTATTTGATTTATGAAATAAATGATTTTTATTAAACCAGTTAAATTTTTTATTTGATCTCAATTACAAATTGTAACGACTAAATAGTTAAAACTGATCTGTGTGTAATGCATGGTGAATTAAAAAGATCCTCAATAACAAAACATTTAAAACTGACTAAACGTGTTAGAAAAAAGTTTATGATCAATCATGTGTGTCGAGTTCTTTTTCTTCCTACTCTTTAATTAATTATTGAGTAAACTTGTTTTTGCTTCATGTGGTTTAATCATTTTAACCATTTTGCTCTAATAGCTTGAAAATTATCATTTTGCTCCTTGTGGTTACAGTTTTTACTCTAATACTCTCCTCGCACTAACTCCATCCATAATTACGGTTAAATGTTACTCACGTGCCCTCACATGAGGGGCATTTCTGTCTTTTGGCAAAGGTTAAAATGGGTGACATTTAATCGGAGCTATAGATGGAGTTAGGGGCGAGAAACATATTAAAGTAAAAACTATAACCACATGGAGCAAAATGACCATTTTCAAACTATTGGAGCAAAATGGTTAAAATGATCAAACCACAGGAAACAAAAACGAAGTTTACTCTTAATTATTTATATATTTTTTTAGAGTTGCATTCTTTTTTAATCTAACCTTTTATTTACAGTTACTACTCCAGCTCTTTTTAACGAAATTTGTGGCTCAAATGGAATCGGTCAAAATTGCATACCGGTCCTAAGCCGCGCATTAGTTTAAAGATTAAACATGTCAACGGTTCAAATTCAAGCAAAAGCACTAAGTTTTAGTTTGGGCCTTGGGGACTAATATTCAAAAACATATAAAGTTTTAGGTTGACTTTCAATTTATCTTTTTTTTAGAGATTTTTTACACCTAAATTTAAATATTTAAACTAATTTTATATAGGACAAACATCATACTGATTATGAAATATTAATTTACCGTCTTTATATGACAAAGTACAATATCAACTAAACGTGGGGAATGTTTTTTTAACAAAACTAATCTTGATCTATACTTATATATACTATATAATAAAGTAGTAACTTGGGCGTCGCGTGACACATTTCTAGTCCTTCCCAAGTTTATTTTCTTGCATTTCTCTTTTATTAGATACGTCACTTCTCTTATTAAATAATAATGATATTAAAAGAAAATATATTTTTAAATATTTAATATTAATTTAATTATGGATAACTATTATATTATTGACTAAAATGACTATCCATAATGATATTAAATAATAATGGCATTAAAAATTCTATCCATAATGATATAACTATTACACAATTATATATAATAATAATAATGAATTTAATTATAACCTTTTCTATTATATAATGATATTGAATAATAATGGTATTAAAAAGACGATTATACTCTCATCACCTCATGTGCTAGGCACATGACAATATTTAACAAAAAAAGTTACACCAGTTAGTAGAAATGACGAAATATGTATAAATTTTTCTAAAAAAGAACAATCTCTGTAATTATTGAAGACAAATGATATATAATGTAATTTCATATATAACTAAAAGACAATTTGTGTAACTTAGTGTATCTTTTTTCAGTTTGCGATATAAAAAAAGTTCTATCTTGAATTAAATAAATTAAGAAAATTTGACTAATTGTAAGAAATTTGAATAGGACTAGTTGAAAGAAATCACACATTATATGTTGTAACCGATCTCCTTTCCCCAAATCTCGTCAAATTCACATTAAAAATGAATCATCCTAAGTACGAGAAATCATTTATGAATTCAACAACAATATCAACCCCCAATACCTAATAAAATCCTCACAAACATACTATGTTATTATTGCGATTTCTGTCCTCTTGAAAACCCTGCCCTAACATCGGTGAATCAGTATTTGCGCAACCACCACACCCAATCACCATATTATATCACTTGTCTTGCTAGTCATCTCAGCTTCTTGGAACCGTCACTGACTAACCGAGATAGTACCAGTGTGTGCCTTCTTAAACGCGCGGGTTTATAAAATCAAGCATTGATATCCCTCCGATCCTATACGTATAATCTAACTTTTGTGTTTATCACGTTTTTGGTAAAATATGTATACATGTAACATCTCATTATGTTTAATTTGAATCAATAGTCTTTATTAATTAATTATTATTTTTTTGTTTTTGTAATATTATAATGAGAGGTATAATAATTATTTTAATTTTTTTTACAGAAAAACTTAACATCCATCTACTCCATGGACCGCCAGGGTTACGTTTTGACAAACTTATGGACTCGCAATGTAGTTTTTCGAACATGAGGAGTATACTTGCAATTTATGCAAACCGCATGGACCATCCGTGTAATTAACTCTTCAGTTTTGAAAAACGACTGACCTGATCCTGTTCCCGTGTGGGTTTATTTACCAAACAGCGGCGTTTCAACAGCATCTAAGAATCCAATCAATCTTACTTATATCACATTGAAAAAAAAAATATTATTTCAACTATGTTTCGACGAAATGCTGAGAAATTCCAATATTGACCTCCAGATGATTGTGCGGTAAGCTTGGAGACTTGTACATACAGAAGCAAGCAGGAGAAGCCCATGGATTTGGCATAGTTGACTAGCACATAGTCAGCAAATTGCAATAGATTTGTTGAAAACAAGAAATAATTGCACAAATAGCTACGTGGTTTGTTTAAATTATACATTGCCCTTAGTTTTTAAATATTACAAACTTAGTATAAACATTTATAATATGATTGTGATTTTAACTCCTGATGTTAAAATCAGTTAGTTTAGTTTTAAAGTTAAAATCAGTAAAAATCATATTGTTATTGGTTTTAAAATTACAAATATACACTCACATGGTATGCATGTAAGGTTACTTAACCATAAAAAGTAAATGATATTAATGTCAGGGGCAAAACTCGTAACCAGATTACAAACGTTTAAGTTAAGTTTGTAATTTTAAAAATTTGTGAGTAAACATACAATTTGAACAAACAACATGAGTCATTTGTGCAATTAACTTTTGAAAATAACAGGGAACGATCAAGTCATGCAAAATTATAATTATTTAACTTAGAATTTAAAATTGACTCACATTTGATTTTCAATTGAATTTTTCTTTGATTTTTAAAAGAAAAAGATAATGAAAATATTTGTTTTCCCTAAATATATGTTATAAATTGTATCCCTATAGTCACGAAATACGCAGACAAATTTCACGTTTCCACTTTGTATACATGTATTTTGATCGATATTTTAAAATGTACCACCCGTATCAATTAAAAAAAAAGTTGTTAGGTACATGAAAATAGAATATATATGGAAAAAGTATACAACAAAATTCAACATATAAACAAAAAAGTAAAAGATTGGTTAGATCTATATATTCAGGAAAAAAAATTCTAATGATACATAAACATAGTATATCATATAAAGTAATAAAATTAATCAGAATTCTGACTTTATATAACAGGGAATATATCTCTCATGATTTTCTCTTTTAAAAATATGTGTATGATTTTTATTATATGAAATTCATCGTACGACAAATTAGGTATGTCATTTTAAATTATCAAAGATATTTAGACCAAAAGTTGAGAGTGATAGGTTTAATGGAGGTAATTAGGTAAATCATTATAATAATTAAATATATTACAGTAACGAACAAAATTTTATTTGACCACAAAAGTGATTAAACGATTCAATGAATGCTATGTGTCATCGTCATATTTCTTCTCATTAAAATCTTCTAATTTTTCCTATTTTAGGTAATTTAAGTTTTGAAATTTAATTATCTTAATGTTTTTATTTTTTAGAAAAAATAATATAAAATTTGAATTCTAATTATTACTTAATTAAAGAAAACAATTTGTTTTACACATTATTTTAAATTTTTTACACATTATTGTATTTTTATTTTTTCTATTAAAAAGACTCATGTAATACATGGGTATATAACCTAGTAAATAAATATAGATAGACAATTTTAATAAGCTTAAATAAAAATAATAAGTAAATCAATTTATCATTCTTTTACGTATCTAAGTTCTTCAAAATGTAAGAACACTTTACTTCGAATATGATAAATACATTCAACATAGAATTTAATATGATATAGACAAACATCTAAAGAGACAAACTTCATTTACAAAGTGTTTTAGATACGATTATTTACTATAGTAATATTATGACAACGACAACCCGTTACAAAGACTTGAAATAAATATAAAGATGTATGTTTTTCACTTTCTTTTTAAACATTAATTTTTAGTTTTTTAGTATAAATACATCATAACATAATTTAAACCTCTAACATTTAATTAGTTTTAAGAAACACTGCTATGTATTTCCTTTAAGGTTTTATTTAAAAAGACCCCTTTTGCTTGAGTCATTGAGGGAGGTTTTTATACACACAAGTTGTGTGTATTTAGTAACTAGCTTAGAACCCCGTGTCTATACACGTCATGAAAAATATCAATATATAAAATTCTTAAATTTTTATGTATATATTTTACATGTGTAAAAAATGTATTACATATACGAATGATAAAAAACAAAATTCAAAATATATAAAAATTAATATATAATTGGGTTTCGAAAATACGTTAATTACTATATAATGCAATTTGACTTTCATTACTATTTGATTCAAAATAAAATTTACATAATTATATATTTTTAAAATTTCTTATAATAAGAGATAATTTAAAATAAATGTGTTTTATTACTATAATTACTATTTTCTTTAAACATATAATATTATTAAAATATAGAAGTGAAAAATGATAAGAATGAATATGGAGGCGACACGTAGCATGTAAAACATTTATTTATTATATAGTATAGATTTACCTAATAAAATTGCATAATATGTAAACATAATTATTTTTAAATTTATAACATTTAAACCCTTACTTTAAAACTTGCATTAAAATGGACAAATATAGAATTTGAAGTATCTTTTACATCGCGAAAGACAATCGTAATTGATGAATTAGATCAACCTTATGTCTGAATTACATCGCGAAAGTCAAAAGACGATCATAATTGATAAATTAGAGTCTTTACGGTTTAAAAGGAATAATAAAGGGTTTAAAACTTTGATGAAATAAAGAAATACATAAAAAAACACATTTTTTCCTCATTTAACATTAAAGTATGGATAGAGTTAACTGTTTGGATAATTACAAATTTTATAAATCACAAAAATTCATAGAAGAAAAATAAACTTTTAAGATAAAACTAGTAAAAATGACTAAACCACGCGAATGAATGAAAATAACAATTTACCCTTAATTTATCATTTTAATTAGATAAATATGATATTATGAAAATTATGGGGCTATAAAATATTAAAACTGTTAAAATCTTTCATGAAAAAGAAAAAAAAAAAGCAATCCACATGATTATATCACATAATAACTAACATTTTGAATAACCGTTATGGGTGATGAATAACTTCTGAAATACATGTTTAACAAAATCAAAAACACCGTTGACTTATTCTCTCACACACACTCCCGGATCCTTCGGAGTTCTTACTTCTGAAACAAGAACCCCAAGCAAGCATTGCTATTTAAATCCCACAATTCACATTCACCTTCACCTTCGATCGTCTTAGATTTCAAAGCTATTTAATTAATCTTTTCAAAATAAAAAAAATAAAAAAACATTTCGATTTGGGATTTTGATTAAATGCAAAAAATGGGTACTGGTGACGTCACAGACGGCGGTAGTAGCATCGCCGGTGGAAGCGTGAGGTCCGGAAACAACGATGATTACGTCGAGATTACTTTAGATGTCGTTGAAGATACGGTGGCGGTTCACAGCGTGAAGGCCGCTGGCGGCGGTGACGTGGAGGACCCGGAGCTGACTTTATTGGCTAAAGGGTTGGAGAAGAGGACTACTTTGGGGACGTCCGTGGTGCGAAATGCGTCCGCCAGAATCCGACAGGTGTCTGAAGAGCTAAGGAAGCTGACGTCGTTTTCAAGACGGCCGCCAGCCGGTCGTTATGACCGGACTAAATCCGCCGCGACTCATGCGCTTAAAGGGCTGAAATTCATCAGTAAAACCGATGGTGCTGCGGCGTGGGCCGCGTTGGAGAAGCGGTTTGTTGAGCTCACGGTCAATACCACGGGTTTACTTCCCCGTGCACTTTTTGGAGAATGCATCGGTAAACTCACACACTCACTAAACCTATTCCTGTAATCTTATTTATGTATTCTTATTCTTTTTTTTTAATTCCGACATAACTCACACACTCACTAAACTTATTCTTGTAATCTTATTTATAAATTCTTATTTTTTATTTTTTTAAATTACGGTAGGGATGAACAGGGATTCAAAAGAATTCGCGGGAGAACTCTTCGATGCGCTTAGCCGTCGACGGAATACCACCGGCAACGTGATTAACAAGGCTCAATTGAAGGAGTTCTGGGACCAAATTGTTGATCAAAGTTTTGATTCAAGGCTTCAAACTTTCTTTGACATGTAAGAATTTATGATATTTATAATTCATAAATTCAATAAAATTATTTGGGTTTTAGTTTTTATTATGAGAATGATTACATTAATTCATAACATAAATTTAGGGTTGACAAAGACGCCGATGGCCGGATCAGCGAAGACGAAGTGCGAGAGGTATGATTTCCTATAATCACTGTTATGAACCTGAACATGAATTATATATCTATTTCAGACACGTTTAAAATCAAGTAACATGAACACGACATGAAACGAGTCCAGTTGTTTTCTAGTCAGATGAATCTAATTATTTATATAATACAGATTATTAGCTTGAGTGCCTCGGCGAACAAGTTATCGAACATACAAAAACAAGCCGATGAATACGCAGCATTGATCATGGAAGAATTGGACCCGGACAATCTCGGTTACATCATGGTATACATTCTTAACCATTTTAGTTCAACAACATTTGATATAACTTCTTAAAAACATTAAAAACCGATTAATCGATACGTATTTGCATCCAGATCGAGAACTTGGAGACCCTTTTATTGCAATCCCCGACACAATCAGTGCGAGGCGATAGCAATAATTTGAGTGTGATGTTGAGCCAAAAGCTCAGAAACGCGAACGATAGGAATATAGTACAACGCGGGTATGATGGATTTAAGTACTTTTTACAAGATAATTGGCAAAGAGTTTGGGTGATCGCGCTTTGGATCGGGGCAATGGCGGGTTTGTTTACTTGGAAATATATTCAGTACAAAAATCGCGCTGCGTTTGATGTGATGGGGCATTGTGTTTCGGTCGCTAAAGGTGCGGCCGAGACACTCAAGTTAAACATGGCTCTTATTTTGCTACCCGTGTGTCGAAACACGATTACATGGCTTAGGAACAAGACTAAACTTGGTGTTGTCGTTCCGTTTGATGATAATCTTAATTTCCACAAAGTGAGTATCTCGTTCAAGATTGTTTTGCTTAGACTTTCACCTGGTAATTACTGACGGATCCCACAAAATACAAAAAATAATAATAATTAATTGTTAGAAAATCTCATAAAACGAAAATTTAAGTTTTTAATTGTCATTGGAAAATTCGTTAGCAACCCGTCGGTAAAATCCAACATTGATCCGTCGATAAAACTATTACCCATAACTTCACCGACAGATTACTGATGTCTGGTACCTTCACCAACGGGTTAGCTAAATCCGTCGGTGAAAGTCCTTTAATTTGTAGTGTTAAACTGTTAATGGTTTTTGTAATTCAATAACTTGCCGAGATCTCACACTAAACTTTTAATGGTATACTAGGTGATCGCGGTCGGGATCACGATTGGAGTCGGGCTCCATGCTATTTCACATTTAGCATGCGATTTCCCTCGACTTCTTAGTGCAACCGAAGAGGAGTATGAACCGATGGTTCAGTATTTCGGGGAACAACCCGATAGCTATTGGCATTTTGTGAAGGAACCCGTAGGGTACACTGGGATTATAATGGTGGTTCTAATGGCAATAGCCTTTACTTTAGCGACCCCGTGGCTAAGGCATGGTAGACTCAACCTACCGAAACCTCTAAAGAAACTTACGGGCTTTAACGCCTTTTGGTACTCCCATCACCTATTCATTATTGTTTATACGATGCTCATAGTTCACGGGATTAAAATTTACCTCATGAAAGAATGGTACAAGAAGACGGTGAGCACAAACATTAAAAAGATCGGTCGTACGAACATTTTCGGGCTTATTGAGATGATTTTTTTTTTTTCGTTTTAATGACAGACTTGGATGTACTTTGCAGTCCCGATTTTGCTTTATGCCGGTGAAAGATTAACCCGCGCATTAAGATCTAGTGTTAAGCCTGTCAAGATATTAAAGGTAATGATAAAAAAAATGTTTGTCACTAGGCCCAGTTGGGTTGACCTGAAACACTCTGGATTTTTTTTTATTGACTTGCTTTTGCATATTATAGGTGGCCGTGTACCCGGGAAACGTTTTGGCGCTTCACATGTCGCGGCCTCATGGCTTCAAATACAAAAGCGGGCAATACATGTTTGTGAACTGCAAGGCGGTTTCTCCTTTTGAATGGTGAGTTGCACGCGTAAAAGAATTTAAAAACACAGTTTTTTGCAAATAAAAATGTTGTATAAACTAACTTGACTTGAACATGATTGAGGCACCCGTTTTCAATAACTTCTGCACCCGGAGATGACTACTTAAGTGTGCATATCCGAACCCTCGGTGACTGGACCCGACAACTAAGAACCGTCTTCTCTCAGGTACTTTAGCGCGGGACCTGGCTCGTTAAGTATCAAGGTTGATCCACTTGGTAATAGGACTAACCACGGTGCATCTTAAGATCTTAGAGGTGGTAAAATTGGTGGATAAGTAATAAAGAAAATGTGTAACTTTCGTACAAATTAAAAAAAAGCCATTATGTGTTGGCCCGAAATGAGATTGTGTATGATTAATTAGCTTGTCAAATATTATTACAAAATTATATAACTAGTGGAATATTTTATGATGTTTTACACATTAAAATGCATTTTTACTGAATTTCAACCCATTTCACACGTTATATTTTTATCTTTTACCTATTTGGCCCGTTAGTAATAAAACATAACCCGTTACCCTTTTTGCTAACCTGATTTTGGTCGTGTGTAGGTATGTCAACAACCAGCTGATGGCAAAAGTGGACTCCTAAGAGCTGATTACCAAGGAGACAACCCGAAGTAAGTTGTCACCGTTATAAATATAACCGTTTATTCGTTGATAAAAAAACACGACCCAATTCCTAACTTTTTGATCAAAATATCGACAGTTTCCCGAAAGTTCTAATCGACGGGCCATACGGTGCACCAGCACAAGACTACAAGAAATACGATGTAGTGTTGTTAGTCGGGTTAGGCATCGGTGCAACCCCTATGATCAGCATTGTTAAAGACATCGTGAATAGCATGAAAGCCAAACAAGAGGAAGACGAAGCGTTGGAAAGTGGCAACAACAACGCATTGCCGCCAGCATCACCGATGTCGAAAAAGAACACCGCCAACAACTTCAATACAACCCGGGCTTACTTCTATTGGGTCACAAGAGAACAAGGTTCGTTTGATTGGTTTAAAGGGGTCATGAACGAGGTCGCGGAAACCGATCATGATGGTGTGATTGAGATGCATAATTACTGCACAAGTGTTTATGAAGAAGGTGATGCTAGATCGGCTTTGATCACCATGCTTAAATCCCTAAATCATGCCAAAAATGGCGTTGATGTGGTTTCGGGTACTCGGGTCAAGTCTCACTTTGCAAAGCCTGATTGGAGAAGTGTTTATAAACGTATTGCTCTCAATCACACCGGTCAACATATAGGTCAGTTTATTTTTATTATTCTCATTTTATAAATAACCCTAAATACAATATTTTCATAGTTGAACCAGCCACCTTACTTGTCTGTTGGCTGTATCAGTTTTAAAAACAAGATAACGTTATAAATAATTTAAAAATTAAATATATATACATATAGATACACACACCTACACACGCATATAACTATTTAAAACAAAATATTAAACTATTTTATCTTTTAACATGAAGTTGTAATGTTAATAAAATACGAAGGAATAAATAAAATTTGAAGCATGAATAGTAAACGAATTAGTGAGTTAGATTCTAAAAGAAATAAAATATAAGTTTTGAAAGTGTGGTCTCACCACCGGTCTCAGCCAAAACCTGTTGGTTAAATGAAGGCGGTTCAAAGATACTTAACTAGTTAACCGGACAGGTTATCTAGCCGGTTACCGGTTTGATCACCTGGTCCGGTTCTGGGAAGAGTATCTAAATACTGGACATCTACATATTGACTCATAAATAAATAAGTTTGTTGGAGTTATGTTTTATGTTACAGGGTCAAATGGGTTATGGTTCACTAACATTAAAAAATTTTAAACTACAGGGGTATTTTACTGTGGAGCACCAGCACCAGCACCAGCACCGGTCAAAGAGTTGAGACAACTTGCTGCAGACTTTACCCACAAAACTAGCACGAAATTTGACTTTCACAAGGAGGAGAACTTTTAATTTAAAAAAAAAAGAAAAAAAAAGAAGAAGAAAATATTAAATAAAATTATTTAAATTGTTGAAAGTTGTAAACTTGTATGTATGATCCAGTTCGGACCCAGTAACCTCTGACCGTAACGGGTCCATCTGTATATACGGACCAATATTGTAATATCCAGTATTTTCCTGACCCATTTCTTAGATATTCATTTAATCAAAATATAACATTTATACTCGAGAAGCTATATAAATAAATATATATATATAAATGAGACTCATTGAAGTATGTATATATATATAAAAGATACTTTTAAAACTTTATGAGTTTAATTTATTTTTATAAAAAAAAATAATATAACTAGTAAATACATGAAGTCTCGAAACTACGAAAATTATTTTAACAATTTAAAACAATAAAAATTATAAGACTTTAAAGAGATTTTATAAATAAAAACATAAATATTTGTTTTATAAAAGCCCAGGGACTAAAACTGTCAAACCTGAAACTTGTTTAAAACTTAAATTAACATTTTAGCTTAAAATGATACAAAGCTCAGACTTCAGGGACCGATCCTGTAATTACCCCAAACATCCGAAACTCAGAACCAGTCACAGGTTCGACTCCTGCTAGGCCCGGTTTCCACCCATTTTCCTCCGATAATGCGAATCCCGTCCGGATTCGATGAACCTCGGGTTCATCTCGCGCATGCGACCCAACCCCGATGCCCATCAATGCCCGATTTCAACCACAGTCAAGCGTGGATTCGAATTCAAATCCATTCGGCCCAACCACCATCTCCCTAACCGTTTTCACATTAATTGGCAAAATTGACTATAAATACCGATTGGAACTCGTTGTCAACACCACACTCAAGCTCTCTCATACCTCAGTTTCTCAGATTAACACCTGCATTTGTCGTTTGAAGCTCGCGACAGCCGACTCTCAACCCATACCCATTCTCATTCAATTCGACACCATTTGAGGTAAATCTTGTACCATTGTGTTCGAAATCAAGTGTAGATCGAAAGCCCTCTGTTTAATTCCATTAACAGAGGGCGAATCGATGTGTATTGAGGATCAAAAGGCTAGGGTTCATACGGGGATTTGAGGTTAGTTTGGGATTCTGTTTAAGTAATTCTTGTTCGGATATATTACCACCGAGACCCGTAGGCGGGACGGTTAAGTGTTTGTGTGTGATGTTGACCCGGGGCAGACCCGAGTTCGATTCGGTCTGGCCCCAGGTTTTTGTTTTTACTTTTTTATTATCATTTTAAACAGTTTAAAACTTTTAATTATTTTTATAAATTCTGTAAAGTTTTTATAAACATGAAAACGATTTTTAGTTACACTTTAATATTCCAGAACTATTTTATTTAATTAAAATATTATTAAAACTTATGTTAATCCTTTAAAAATAGTTTTAAATGTTTAAAAACTATAGAAATATTTTTAAAACTTTTATAAAACTTATAAATTCACAGGAACTATTTATTCAAAACAGAAAACTTAATTTATTATTTGTTTTTCTAAAACCAAATGAATTCTTTTAAACCTTTAATCTTTTATTTAATTTAGAAAGAAAGCTAATTATGCTTTATTTTATTATTTATAAACTTATAAACATTATAATAGAGAAACTTTAATAAATGTTAAACTTACACTCTTTTGTAAAAAAATCTATAAACATAAATCTATTTGTTTATATAAATTTTAAAAAGAGAAATAAAGGTACTTTATTTATTTCCTAGATAATTATAAAGTTATAAACTTTATAAAAACTAAATGAAAACTTTAAACATTTACGAACTTGTAAAACTTTATTTAACCACTTATAAATTAATAGAAACTCTATCTAAAACCTATTAAACTTATGGTTTTCTTTTAGACTTTAAAAATACTTATAAACTTATAATTAAGATATAACCATATTCTATTTAATATCTTATAAACTTATAAGTGTTATTATCTATTTAAACGTATTTATATTACGAATCTACATGTATTATAAATACTTAATACTTAGAAACTTAATCAAATCTCAAATGATTTATGTTGATTATTCTTGTAAATTATTTAATTCTAAATACTTAGAAAACTATTTTGATTATTCTTACCTAACTTATATAATTAATAATAGTGAAACTTTTTAATAATTATTTTAATTAATAATCATTCTAATCTATAAATCTATTAAACTTTGACATACAAGTCTTATATCAAAACCTTTATTATAAACTTGATTTAAATTTCATAAACACAAATCATTCCCGTCTCCCATTTGGAACCCTAGTCGATCTTGAATTATTCAACCAGTATGTAACGTATGGATTTGACGGTTACGAGAAGGCGCAGATTCGATATGTTCGTTGACTTATGTTTATGAAGTGTTATGTTTTGTTATTGCATTATGTTACGTACGCTTTTTATTAAATGAAGTACGAAGTTATGTTTTTGGCAAATTATTTGAAGTTAAGGTTTTATGTTAAAACTAGAACTCACCAGCGTAGCTGACTTTTTAGTATGCACATTCAGGTTAAGGCAGGTATGGATGATGGACGGTGATACTTGGCAAGCGAGAAGAGTTACCCGGTTGATCATGAAGACTGGCATCCCGTTATGTTTAGTTATGATGTAATTATGTTTTAAACATTGTTTACGCTTCCGCATGTAAGAACAATGATGACGTTATGTTTGAATGAAATTTTCCGCTGCGTTATTTGATATTCATGTTTAAGAACTGTTTGTGAATGAGTAAATCCAACAAGTGGGGCCTCCCGGGTTTGGGGCCTTACATTTATTTAACCACTTATAAATTAATAGAAACTCTATCTAAAACCTATTAAACTTATGGTTTTCTTTTAGACTTTAAAAATACTTATAAACTTATAATTAAGATATAACCATATTCTATTTAATATCTTATAGACTTATAAGTGTTATTATCTATTTAAACGTATTTATATTACGAATCTACTTGTATTATAAATACTTAATACTTAGAAACTTAATCAAATCTCAAATGATTTATGTTGATTATTCTTGTAAATTATTTAATTCTAAATACTTAGAAAACTATTTTGATTATTCTTACCTAACTTATATAATTAATAATAGTGAAACTTTTTAATAATTATTTTAATTAATAATTATTCTAATCTATAAATCTATTAAACTTTGACATACAAGTCTTGTATCAAAACCTTTATTATAAACTTGATTTAAATTTCATAAACACAAATCATTCCCGTCTCTCATTTGGAACCCTAGTCGATCTTGAAATCCTAGATCCTTACCATAGACTTATAGGATCATACTTAAATCTTTAAACTTGCATACTTAGGCATATCGTGAGGATATTCTCCTTTCAAGTCTTGCAAATACTTATCCGTGTCGGATACTATTCATCATCCAAGTGAGTATACTTAGCCCCTTTTTCCTTTCTATACTTTTGGGGTGAAACATGTTCAAAACTTTAAACTTATACAATTCTTGTACAACTATGACTAGATGCTTATTCTTATGTTAAACTTAAGACTTGTATGCTTAGATTAAACTTAAAACTAGCACATTCATTAGCTTTGATCAAGCCGATAGTAACAATGATAGATCTATTGTATTTGACCAATCCACCTTGATTGATTGACCCCTTCGGGGGGGGAGCCCTTGGTGATTGTTACTAAATTAAACTTTAAACTTGAGACTTATAAGGGTAACTTGCGGGTTATGCCTAAACTTGGTTGGAGGTTTGAAGTGCACAATGTTTAAGATACTTGTTTCTCATACTTACATTATAGAATGCATATATCATAGTGAATTGTAAATTCTTCTCAAATACTTGTTAAACTGTGTCAAAACCTTTGTATCTCACCAACTATTTTGTAGTTGACAGATTCTTTCACATGTTTCAGGTTCTACAACATGAGACTTTATCGTGATCACATAGGATGCTTGGACCTAGAATGCTTAATCAATTAGACTTGTATTCTTGCTATGTATTTGATTTATTCTTTGTACTGAACCTTTGAATCTATTTATTAATGAAATATTGAAACTTTAATAGTCAACCTTGTGCTATTGAACAACCGCGTCCGCCCCGACGTATAATCCGCCGTCGATTGGGGTGTGACAGATTGGTATCAGAGCCTTGGTTATAGGGAATTAGGTTATTAGACACATGACCTAGACTATAACTTAGGAGACCCAAACATGAGTTATCTCATGTCCCTTACTAGGAATTCTCTACTCATTCTATTCTTAAATCTTATACGCTTGGAGATTCTACGTTTCTACTTACTTACGTGCTACAAGAGGCTACTACATCGAGGACACGTTCTTAGGCTTTAAGTCTAAGCCACCACTAAACTCTCGTCAAGAATATTTAAGTTCTAGATAATGTGTGAGAACTTGTGCGGACCGGAAGGGTGGATACCTGTATTCTGGGAAATTCTGTCAAGGAAAGCATTTCGTATAAATCCAAATCAACCGTTGGACCCGTATGCTTTCCTGGGAATTCTTGGGATGAGTATCCACTTATAGGAATGCACGACTTCTCTAAACATTAGTGAGCTCAAATTTCTCTTGATATGTTAAAATACTCACTTAGTGATATGCACTAAATGAGTGTCATCTCAAATACTTCACGCTTCATAAATCCATGATTCAAAAACTTTCCTCTGTAACCTTTATTCTATGATTCTTAAGTCCCGTCTTGTCACATGACAGCATGCTTACTCGTCATGACCTAAAGGAGTTACCTTCAAGAAGAAATTCTTACGAGACTATACTTAAAGACTATATACATAAACTTATATTTATGCAGATACTACCCAATAAGCTTCATGATCGTTGTAATACAACCCTTAGAACTATGTATTACCCTACAAATTCTTCTACAAAACTTCATTATTTTATAAATATGACACCTAAGAGGTAACCCTTGTATTTTTACCTTACCTCCTTAGCACTTAACCAAGTTTCATTTGATAACTAACTCAAAAACTTTTGCTACACTTTTATACATCTCAAAGTTTTCATACGTCCTTAAACTTCATGATCCTTGTAATACCAGCACATTTAAAACCATGTATTATCCTACAAGTCCTTTTACAAACTTCATTATTTTATAAACTTGGCACATAAGGGGAAACTCTTGTGTCACATTTCATTTTTCGTCACTCAAGCAAACTTCATTTTATGACTAACTCAAAACTTTGTTACACTTTTAATCTCAAAACCTTCATACGTCCTTAAAACTTACACATCACCGTTTCTTGTAAACAAAACTTAACGTCTTTTAAAATCTAAAGTACATTAACAAAGAAATTCGTAACCTAAGTAATTTCCTTGTAGAGGAAGAAGCATACTATAGAACAAACAAGCTCCACGTTTAAGACTCTAAGCCCACAATGAACCTCGACATAGTACCTTAAACCCAAATATCGGTGACAATAACTAAAAAGTTGTAGACTCACGAGGAAATTCTGGCTATGGAAATAGGGTACATAAGTGAGTCCTTGTGACCCACCCTTTCTTCCGGGAATTCTCTTCGTCAGCCCATCAACGTCAAGCCAAAAACCATTTTAATAGTACTGTGATGACTCAGTATTATGAATAAAAACTTTTGAACATATCTATTCAACCTTTCCTTCTACTCTCCCTCTTGCTAGGTAATGGACTCCCACTCACACTCTTCACCAGTGTATCGTCCAGGAGGAGAGTCCGACCGAGAAGAGAGTAGCGAGTCACCAGTGTATCAACCAAGTCCTTATCCTAATGCACGGGCAAGAGCTAAACTCAACACCAATTGGATCAGAAACCCTAGGACATCACCACCGAGAAATCCTTATCAACCACCTCATCTTCACCACCGGTTCTCATCACCACCAAGGGACCCATATCTAGCACCTACCCCTACCCTAAGGGCTAGGCATGTCGGGGCACCTGTCGTGGCAATGGGAATTCCGGTGCCTAACATTCCTAGGTTCGTGGAAACCGTGGAATTTATGAGGCGGGAGATGGAGCATAGGGCTCGACACGACCTATTGACTCAAAGGATCGACGACCTGACCAATCAGATATGGACCCAGGAAGACAAGATCACAACCTTGGAGGTAGACAAAGAAATCCACGAGCACCGCACCGAGACTACTAGGGCAGAGGCTAGGTTTGCCATCCGGATAACCCTAGTAGTTCTTGTCTGCTTTTTAGTGGAAAGTTACCTAAGGCGTGCATGAAACACCTATTTTCCTTAATTTTAATTTTCCGTTTAATGACGAATATCTTATGTAAGGGCTAGAAGTCCCAATTTTGAAACGTTTAATGAAAGTTATTTTGAAATTTCATCTTGTCATCATCTACTAATTTAACTTTCTCTTCATCACTACAAACTTAACACTTCTTACCCAAACACTTCCGTCAAGAGTAGCTCACGAGATAATTAACAACGTTGCATTAAACTATAAAAATCCTAAGTGACACACGCATAGTTGAAGAATAAACTTTGAATAAACCTCCTAATTCGTAAGCACTCTTTTAAAACAACTAGACTTACGAACCACTGTCGTAAACAACCATGACCCTTACTTCTTGTATAGACTTAACACTTGTAAACTTGACCAACTTTTCGCTTGACAATCACACCTATCTTTTATAAATCATACTTGTACTACTTATCGATGCCTAACTCGTCGTTTTTGAACATCTTAATTACATTCTATAAAAAAGAAAACTATACTTTCTGTTATGAAACAAGATAAATAATTTGTAAACACACTATCATGAACCTTATCGAAACTTTTCCCGTTACCCTATGCTTGGAGACTTTCCTCATTCAACTCTTGTCACGTAAAAGACTTACTATAAATCACAACGGGGACTAAAAGCTCAAATACACGTTGCTAAAACATTAAACTTCGTATACACAACTATAAAGTTAGAGACTTTTGAGTCATGTAAAACTTGTACAAATACTCAATCCCGTATTCTTAAAACTAAACATGATAAATAAAGGATCATGTAAAGCTTAATACTGAAACTTGAAACTCAACTGACTTATTCTATTTTCAAACTTATACTTGGATTCTTAGTCTTGAAAACTTTGTGTGTCCATCTTAACCAAACCCTATAAGACTTGATAAAACGTACATTCCATATATATGAGAAAACTTCACTCTTGATACCAGACACTAGCAGGAAGGAGGACATTACTCTCTTTAGCAGAGTACATCCCCTGACTCCTATCTAAACCAAACATCGGGATCCACTAATCTTCTGGGCAACTCGAATCTTCTGTGAGAAAGCGTATAACGGTTAATCCTGTTCCAAACGCTGTCCCATACCTCTCTTAAATACTAGAGTATTTGGATAACCGCTTTATACTCGAAACGTAATCGTATACTTCTATACACTGAAGCTAAACTAAGAGACTTTAAGGCTATTCTATGTTTGACGTATTCTTGTTCAAACACAATTTAAACTATCCTGTGTTTGACGTATTCTTGTTCAAACACAATTTGAGCTACCCCATGTTTGACGTATTCTTGTTCAAACATGATGAATGTATGAGACTTTAAGCTACTCCATGTTTGACGTATGCTTGTTCAAACACGATGGACGTATAAGACTTTAAACTATTCCATGTTTGACGTATGCTTATTCAAACATGATGAACGTATAAGACTTTTAAACTACTCAAGGTTTGATGTATTCTTGATCAAACCCGAGGAAAGTGTAAAGACTTTAAACTACTCGATGATTGAGGTTGTCACACCCCAACCGTGCATCTTAACCACGGGTGCGACTTAATTGACAAAATAACACAATGGAATAAAGACATTTACTATTAAAGTTTCATAATATTAAAATAAATCCCAATTACATAAGTTTCGAATTAAACCAAACAGATAACATGTTCAAAAGACAAGCAACTTAAAATAAGATTCTTCAATTGATATCTAGGCAAATCCTATGTGATATTGACTTGACCTATCACGAGCTTAATCACCTGAAACATGTACGAAAAACAAGTGTCAACTAAAAATAGTTGGTGAGAAATCACAGGTTTAATAAAAGTATAAGTTTGGCAAAGGTGACAATTCATATTCCAAGATCATCATATAGCACGTAATAAAACAAACACATGATTAACAAATCCAACCTAAAATGATGAGTAACGAATAAGTGGTACAACTCGCAAGTTGCACTAATAACGAATAAGATGTCCAACCAAAAGTTGTCCATAAAGTATATGCGGTTTCCATCCTATGGCCCATATCTGTACTACCGTTGGCTTGAAAGTTTCAAGTTAAGGATTTGCAAGTTTAACGTTTATCATGTTGTGTTCATTTACTCACATACATATATGATTCGTTTGTTTTAGAATTGTTTGAAAACATGTTTTAATGCGTGCCAACGCGTACATGTTTCCCCCAAAACGATTTGAATAAAGTGGGGCTATGAAGTCTCACCTTGAAAGCTAGACGAGATAAGAAACTTGAACGAATAGACGAGATAAGAAACTTGAACGAATAGACGAGATGAATCACGGACCAGACCCTAAACAAATAAATAAACTAGTTTTAGGGTAGGTTCGATGGTTACGAGTGTTAGATAGGCGGTTCGGGTCATAAGATTAAGAATTAGTTGCAAAAATAGAGTTTTAGTTGATTTTCAGATTTGGACAGCAAAGTAGCTGAACAGAAACGGGATTGTTAAAAATATCAAACGATGTCTAAAAATTATGAAATTTTACAGGGAATTAGTTTAAGTCGTTCCGAAGAAGTTTCGTTTAGAAAGTTTTTCCATTTGAGACTCGGATCATAGCCAAAATAGTCCAACAAGACAGAAGGTACTGAAAAAGGTTTCTGTCCCGTTTTGGCTACTACGGAGTCATACTTTTGAATTAGAAAACGATCCAATTATGGTTGGAAAGGAAATTCGACGAACTACGTCGTGGAAATTGAGTTTGCTCAGTTTAGATTAATTATGGTCAAGTTACGCTCAGTTAAATTTAGCACAGTTTCTGTCCAAAATCAATGGTTGCACTTAAGTGGTCCGTTTAGGGTTTTAAGATTACCGAACGCGCAAATAAAAATTAGACGAATGTTATTATGTTATTATAATACATAATATAATCAGATTAGGTTAGCCAAAACATCCCGTGTCACCGGTCTAGCCATGATATTCACAGAAGCGTTTTGGAGAATCACATAATGCAATCGGCATAGCCGACACGAGCAAGCGGATTCTATATTTAATTAGTGTGTGAGTTCATATAAGTGATAATATAGAATAAATAACATGTTTTAAGTTAGCAAGAACATACTAAAGCATCGGCAGAGCCACTTTTGTAATAGTTGTCTTGAGGATTCGCAGAATGCGACGGCATAGCCGCCATTGCAAACGGGATCCTTTGTTTGTTAGTTGGAAATTTTAGCTTGATTTATTAGTTTGATTAAGATTATTATTGGGTTTTTAGGGCTGAGGTTTCACATGATCAAGTGATCATGGATAGAAAATAGAAAAAGATTGAGGGGATGAAGAAAGAATAAAATAAAAAGACGGTATTCAACTTCGGAGGGTTACTTACTTGTTTGATCTTCAAACTCTTGGAATCCTCTAAGGGATTTTCGAAATCTTCAAGGTTGGGAAGGTATTTCACAACTTAGGAGGGGTTGGGAGTGTTTGAGGGAGAATTAGCAAAGAAAACAAGATCCTAAGCCTCCTATTTATACTAATGGTTGAAGGGGTGTAAGTATGGAATGTCTTGGAAAGCAATTTAGGGTTTTAGGGCCCTCAAATCTGCGAAATTTTCCTCAATGGGGCTGGGTTTTTTGTGATTTCTTGCTTGGGCTAGGTCCAAGAGTAGGTGGGTTGGGTCCTAGCTTGATCCGGTTGAGTGCGCGCATTCGAAAATTGCGATTTTAAGCATTTCTAAGCGAAATTGGCAAATGTTTTCAACATTATAGTTGATTGTCATAAAAAAAGAGTATGTTTAGCTAAAAACATTTAAGTTAAAGTTACGTTATTCTCGTATAGTAGTTGGCGATCGGTGGGCGAGAAAACGGACTTTTTGATCGTTTTTCGAATTTCAGGATTTATTTAAGGAAAGTTTTGCAAACAAACTTTGTTTTAATTAAATAAATGAATATTTTAAACATTTAAAACATAAATTAATGTCATGTTAAACGATTTGTCGGTCGTGGACGGTACGTAGTTAACGACGGTTTAAAAGGCGAACGATCGCACGAAAGTACTAACTAGTACTTTTAAGCATCAATTCACATTGAATGGGTTGTAAGAAAATGTTTGAGATGTATGGGGGTGGTTCATGTGTATTTAATGTGTCATAAAGATCAATTAAGTCTACGTGCGATCCATGAATCAATCACAGATAAGTATAAGTCTTTGAAATCAAGCATAAACGTAATGTTTCACATGTGAACTAGTATTGTAACAACGTCTGAATAGGATTTCAAGTAAAATGAAATGTCATGCGGATTTTCATTGATAATTCTAGAATGAGTACAAGTAGTGAAAATCAGAAGTGTCATAGAGGTATTCTTATTCAATCACGAGGAAACTTTGAAACTCTAAATCTTGTCACATTCTTCTCTCTTTAATCATTGAATGACGTAAGAGACTCGTTAATCAATGATCACTCTTACGGGGAAACACTAGTCATGAGTTAAACAAATTCTTGTACTCTTTCTTGATCCGCACATAAACGGAAGGACCTATGCAGACTATACGACGATTTAAATGCTTGCGGGTGCACACGTAAGTATGAAAATCAACGTATGGGAAGGCACAGTAAACTCTGTCGTGTGCTATGATCTAAGACTTATCGTAAAAGGAAGCCACGGGACTTAGGTACTGTAACAATCCTTAGACGTATTAGTCTACAAACTCAAATCCTTGAACTATCACCGAATCCATTCTGAGAGATGCATCTCACTTTAAATCTTGAATGGAAGTTCATCAGTTACCCTCTCAAATACGTTTCCGAAAACAAATCTTCTTATATTTCAATGAAACTATATGCTACTTAGGGAAACTCTTGGCAACCATATGCGTTGAAGACCTAGAAACCTAAGCGTAATCTTATTCCTACCGTTTCATTCCCTTTAGAAATCTAAACGTAACCCAGGGTTTACTTGGGAACGTAAGATACCTTTTCTCATCATCCTTGTGCGTACTATAGACTTAGGTCCTAAACTAGACCATTCTACTCTAATTTCGGGACGAAATTCCCTAAAGTAGGGGAGACTGTAATATCCAGTATTTTCCCGACCCATTTCTTAGATATTCATTTAATCAAAATATAACATTTATACTCGAGAAGCTATATAAATAAATATATATATATAAATGAGACTCATTGAAGTATGTATATATATACAAGATACTTTTAAAACTTTATGAGTTTAACTTATTTTTATAAAAAAAAAAAATATAACTAGTAAATACATGAAGTCTCGAAACTATGAAAATTATTTTAACAATTTAAAACAATAAAACTTATAAGACTTTAAAAGGATTTTATAAATAAAAACATAAATATTTGTTTTATAAAAGCCCAGGGACTAAAACTGTTAAACCTGAAACTTGTTTAAAACTTAAATTAACATTTTAGCTTAAAATGATACAAAGCTCAGACTTCAGGGACCGATCCTGTAATTACCCCAAACATCCGAAACTCAGAACCAGTCACAGGTTCGACTCCTGCTAGGCCCGGTTTCCACCCATTTTCCTCCAATAATGCGAATCCCGTCCGGATTCGATGAACCTTGGGTTCATCTCGCGCATGCGACCCAACCCCGATGCCCATCAATGCCCGATTTCAACCACAGTCACGTGTGGATTCGAATTCAAATCCATTCGGCCCAACCACCATCTCCCTAACCGTTTTCACATTAATTGGCAAAATTGACTATAAATACCGATTGGAACTCGTTGGCAACACCACACTCAAGCTCTCTCATACCTCAGTTTCTCAGATTAACACCTGCATTTGCCGTTTGAAGCTCGCGACAGCCGACTCTCAACCCATACCCATTCTCATTCAATTCGACACCATTTGAGGTAAATCTTGTACCATTGTGATCGAAATCAAGTGTAGATCGAAAGCCCTCTGTTTAATTCCATTAACAGAGGGCGAATCGATGTGTATTGAGGATCAAAAGGCTAGGGTTCATACGGGGATTTGGGGTTAGTTTGGGATTCTGTTTAAGTAATTCTTGTTCGGATATATTACCACCGAGACCCGTAGGCGGGACGGTTAAGTGTTTGTGTGTGATGTTGACCCGGGGCAGACCCGAGTTCGATTCGGTCTGGCCCCAGGTTTTTGTTTTTACTTTTTTAATATCATTTTAAACAGTTTAAAACTTTTAATTATTTTTATAAATTCTGTAAAGTTTTTATAAACATGAAAACGATTTTTAGTTACACTTTAATATTCCAGAACTATTTTATTTAATTAAAATATTATTAAAACTTATGTTAATCCTTTAAAAATAGTTTTAAATGTTTAAAAACTATAGAAATATTTTTAAAACTTTTATAAAACTTATAAATTCACAGGAACTATTTATTCAAAACAGAAAACTTAATTTATTATTTGTTTTTCTAAAACCAAAGAAATTCTTTTAAACCTTTAATCTTTTATTTAATTTAGAAAGAAAGCTAATTATGCTTTATTTTATTATTTATAAACTTATAAATATTATAATAGAGAAACTTTAATAAATGTTAAACTTACACTCTTTTGTAAAAAAATCTATAAACATAAATCTATTTGTTTATATAAATTTTAAAAAGAGAAATAAAGGTACTTTATTTATTTCCTAGATAATTATAAAGTTATAAAAACTAAATGAAAACTTTAAACATTTACGAACTTGTAAAACTTTATTGTAACATCCCAAAATGTTGAGAAATAAAGTTAACGAGTTCAAGCGGGCCGAAGTCGGGCCGGGTCAGTCGCGAACCGGGCTTGGGGAGGTCTCCCCTATAAATAGCCAAGGTCACCACATGTTTCTCTCATTTGCAATTCTAGAGAGAGAAAAACCGTAGAGAGAGAAAGTGTCGGAATCGCACAAGATTGCACCCGCTCGTGTCTCTTGCACTCGTGAGAAGAACCTCCGGATCAGAAGCTCGATTCAGGTAACGATCCGACCTAAATCTGAGTTTTAGTTCGTTTTTGGGGTTTTCGGGTTTTGGGTGAAAAGGTAAGGTTTGAACGGATGAAACTGAAAGATAATCATGGATTTGAGTTCCTTAATGGAAAACGAACGTTTTGAATGTAACAGGTTCGGGATCTTGACATGATCAGACCCGAATGCGAAAGTTAGGGTTTTCGCGAAGAACAGGTCGTGCGCACTTGCTAAGTGCGCACGGAGCAGGTCCTGCGTACTTATCAAGTGCGCAGGAAGAGGGGCCTGCGCACTTGCTAAGTGCGCAGGAGGAGGGACCTGCGCACTTGCTAAGTGCGCAGGAGGAAGGACCTGCGCACTTGCTAAGTGCGCAGGAAGCATGGTCTGCGCACTTGCTAAGTGCGCAGGCAGCAGGGTCTGCGCACTTGCCAAGTGCGCAGACATCAGGCTGGTTAAGTAAAGTTAGTATGTTTAGAAGGGTTAAACCGTTAGAGTCGGTATTGGTCTGATGTGTATTTAACTAATCAATTCAGATCGAAAGTGAAGTTGTTGGACCTTTGTTTAGGACAACCGAGACTAGCTTATAAGGTGAGTTCTAGAAGCCCTTAATAATGTTTTTGGGCTGGTGTGCATACGTAACGATGTGACGATTTTATAAAACGATGTTTATGAATGTTGTATGTAATGTTTTATAAAATGATGTTTATGACGGATGTTTTAAAAGGAAAGGTTTTGAAGGAAGTGTTTATGAAATATTTTGCCAAAAGAAGTTTATGAAGTTTACGAAGTGTTTATGAATGAATGAATGATTTTAATATAACGTACGAATGCTTTAACTGAAGTTTTTGAAGTAAAAGAAGCGAAGGTTTATGAAAGTCACACACGAACGAATCTGCCAATATTCCTTAGGGAATGAAGGTTAAGGGATGGGAAGTATGGGCCTTTACCTTTTAGGGGCTTCTGTGGCTGGCCAACTGTTGTACAACTGGGGCGATAACGGTCGTCAAGGGGATTATCGTGATCCTTGAAGTTTGGTACGATTTACCCTACGGGGTAGTCGTGCTTGAAGTTTGGTACTTGCGCCCTACGGGGTGCAGTGCTTGAAGTTTGGTACGCGCTATCCTTTGGGACGCCGTGCTTGAAGGGTTGGATAACCTAAGTATCGGGCCCTAGGAGTTCCTCACCCGAAGGACAGTACGGTGATGATGGGCCTAGTGGTGGTGATCCTTAGATTATTCAACCAGTATGTAACGTATGGATTTGACGGTTACGAGAAGGCGCAGATTCGATATGTTCGTTGACTTATGTTTATGAAGTGTTATGTTTTGTTATTGCATTATGTTACGTACGCTTTTTATTAAATGAAGTACGAAGTTATGTTTTTGGCAAATTATTTGAAGTTAAGGTTTTATGTTAAAACTAGAACTCACCAGCGTAGCTGACTTTTTAGTATGCACATTCAGGTTAAGGCAGGTATGGATGATGGACGGTGATACTTGGCAAGCGAGAAGAGTTACCCGGTTGATCATGAAGACTGGCATCCCGTTATGTTTAGTTATGATGTAATTATGTTTTAAACATTGTTTACGCTTCCGCATGTAAGAACAATGATGACGTTATGTTTGAATGAAATTTTCCGCTGCGTTATTTGATATTCATGTTTAAGAACTGTTTGTGAATGAGTAAATCCAACAAGTGGGGCCTCCCGGGTTTGGGGCCTTACATTTATTTAACCACTTATAAATTAATAGAAACTCTATCTAAAACCTATTAAACTTATGGTTTTCTTTTAGACTTTAAAAATACTTATAAACTTATAATTAAGATATAACCATATTCTATTTAATATCTTATAGACTTATAAGTGTTATTATCTATTTAAACGTATTTATATTACGAATCTACTTGTATTATAAATACTTAATACTTAGAAACTTAATCAAATCTCAAATGATTTATGTTGATTATTCTTGTAAATTATTTAATTCTAAATACTTAGAAAACTATTTTGATTATTCTTACCTAACTTATATAATTAATAATAGTGAAACTTTTTAATAATTATTTTAATTAATAATTATTCTAATCTATAAATCTATTAAACTTTGACATACAAGTCTTGTATCAAAACCTTTATTATAAACTTGATTTAAATTTCATAAACACAAATCATTCCCGTCTCTCATTTGGAACCCTAGTCGATCTTGAAATCCTAGATCCTTACCATAGACTTATAGGATCATACTTAAATCTTTAAACTTGCATACTTAGGCATATCGTGAGGATATTCTCCTTTCAAGTCTTGCAAATACTTATCCGTGTCGGATACTATTCATCATCCAAGTGAGTATACTTAGCCCCTTTTTCCTTTCTATACTTTTGGGGTGAAACATGTTCAAAACTTTAAACTTATACAATTCTTGTACAACTATGACTAGATGCTTATTCTTATGTTAAACTTAAGACTTGTATGCTTAGATTAAACTTAAAACTAGCACATTCATTAGCTTTGATCAAGCCGATAGTAACAATGATAGATCTATTGTATTTGACCAATCCACCTTGATTGATTGACCCCTTCGGGGGGGAGACCTTTGTGATTGTTACTAAATTAAACTTTAAACTTGAGACTTATAAGGGTAACCTGCGGGTTATGCCTAAACTTGGTTGGAGGTTTGAAGTGCACAATGTTTAAGATACTTGTTTCTCATACTTACATTATAGAATGCATATATCATAGTGAATTATAAATTCTTCTCAAATACTTGTTAAACTGTGTCAAAACCTTTGTATCTCACCAACTATTTTGTAGTTGACAGATTCTTTCACATGTTTCAGGTTCTACAACATGAGACTTTATCGTGATCACATAGGATGCTTGGACCTAGAATGCTTAATCAATTAGACTTGTATTCTTGCTATGTATTTGATTTATTCTTTGTACTGAACCTTTGAATCTATTTATTAATGAAATATTGAAACTTTAATAGTCAAACTTGTGCTATTGAACAACCACGTCCGCCCCGACGTATAATCCGCCGTCGGTTGAGGTGTGACAAATATACGCTGATTGGATATAGTTTTTTTTTTAATTTAACTTTTTCTTGTGTTTCTAGAGAAGGATATAGTTAAGGATTAGTTCCTTTGATTTATTTCATTTAGAAAAAAAAAAGGTTCTTTGTAGAATTATAAATATTTGTAGTAAATATTTCGATCATGGTATCGATTTATGTGATGCAAAACGAAAGCAAAATAATAATATTTGAGATTAAATAAGAAAATTAATACATCAAGCTCATTTGCATAGAGATTCTAAAGTTTACAAGTATTGTAAAATTTCAAAAATTAAAATTTACATTCTAAGAATCAAATTAAAGATTAAAGTAAGCTTGTAAATTAATGGAATCCATGTTTGACATGTTTATTAATTATTCCATAAAAATGATTAAATAAGTTAGAGAAGAAAGATGAGCACCCCACTCCTTCGCGGAAGTGTAGGGAAGTTCAGGACAAAAATGTTGTGGCACAATTTGATTGATAGTTTGTTAGAGATAGTAAGGAAGAATGAAGAGTGCCTCCTCCACCCTAACCACACATCATACGAACCATATGTTCATAGGAATCATATATATGGTGATAATAGATTAATAGGTCATACAAGCCATGATGTTCATACGTGTCACATGAGTTGGTGTTTGTCCAAATCATACGAGGTATATACTGTGTTACACTGACACAAAAGTAGCAGCGAATCCATAAATTTAAGTCGGTGGGGGCAAAAAATAAGTATGGACAACAAATGGTAAGTGCAAATATAGGTCGTGGAAAACATAGGCCAGGTCATCGGTGAAGTACCAATACCATCACTTGAAGGTGATACTTTTTTGTTTCAAAAATCTTCTAATAGTCACCAAGTCTTCTGGTTAAGTGCTAGCCCCATGGCTTTTCAAATGGGAGCTCATTGGTTCAAGTCTCATTTGGGACAAAATTGTTCCATGTTAAGCCAGAGATTTTCTTAGTTATGAGTTTTCTCCTAGGGTGTGGGGTGAGGTTTAAACCGGGTGGGGAACTTTGAGTCCGATTAAAATAACAAATATCCCTCAACTGCTAGACTATCTGTCGTAAAAAAAATCCTTATAAACAGCAACTAGACATTAATGAACTTATATTTAATTTGCTACATGACAATGAATATTTACATAGGGGAATGTTCCGCTAAGAAGTGAATTTTCGCTAAAAATCTAAGCTAAAACTTCGATTGAACTAATTTCAACGGCGTTGGAACCGGCTCGTCGAAATAAAGCCTAGAGCTAAACCCTAAACCCCAAACCCAAAAGTTAAACCCTAAAAGCTAAACGATAAAATTAAACCCTAAAACCTAACCACCCCACCCCCGCGAAAAAAAACCTAAATCCTCCAACCTCACCCCCCAAATACCTCGACGGGCCGGTTTCAACGTCGCTGGAGTGAGTTCAATCGGAGTTCGTTTGACCCGGTTTCGGTTAAAAAAAGAAATCATTTTTTAGATTTTTTAGCGAAAATTTATTTTTTATTTGAATGTCCCTACTTATATAGTCAAAACTAAATAAATTTGATTTATTGCACACAATACTTTCTATCTATTAGCCGCAAATATTTTTAAAAAGTATACAATAAACAATTTTGATGTTGTCGTATGCAACCCACAGGCCTGAAGGTTCTTAAGAAATCATATACGTGATCGGTTCATGACACATTCATATCTAACGGCTATAGAAAGCATATAGTAAAAGCTTCACAATTGTCAAATAATGTTTTAAGTATCTCTGCATATTGATGGGGGGTGACAGTATTGACCAATGGATATATGAAGAAAGTCTTTCACACGAGAACACAACCATGATAAGGCATGAATGTACATATAATATTGCGTATTTTACAAGTTTTTATTGCAAGGACTGATACTCTAGTTACAACCACCTCTTCCTAGACTAGTAAAAGTAATAAGAAAAGTCATAATCGGTTCACTCGAAAGTAACTTAGTTTTTATTGGAGAGAGAAACTTTAATCAAGATTACCAACTGGCCACTTTAGGTGATAATAATAAATATGACTAGCACATGAATAGTCTAGCATTATGCAGACAAAGACTGTAGTAAAAGGGGGTGCAAGAAATTAAAGAGGAAATCACTTTTTCTCACGAGTCAACGCCAATCAACAAACCAACGTTTGTCCAAAGGACCTATGAAAGAATCTCTTGTCCGCCCCAAAGGTTCAAGCAGAAAAGAGATGGGGGAAGGAAAGGAAAAAAGAAAATAGAGAAAGAAAACTAGTCTTTCAAATCATAACAAGCAACTCCAACATGCATAGCTAAAAAGAAAAAAAGTTAGAGAGTGCGATATTTACTCTTGTTTATTATCCCTAGGTTTAACTTGGGTATCATTGTACCTGATGACACACAATAGCCCTTAAAAGTCAAGTGGAGCATGTGATTTTCTGACCAAAAGGCACAACTTGCCTCAAAAGCCAGCATGCTTTATACACGATATGACAAGAGAAGACCTCTTTAAGAGTGTTAGTAAAAAAGACTATTTAATACTTTACCCCCTAGTTCCTTAGGGAAATATGACAGAGGAGAGAGAAAACTGTCACCTTACTTTATGAGGAACGAAAATATTAGATGTGCAAAATAATATTTTAAAGCTCTCTGCGCATTGTTTTATTCACGCGTTAATTATTACGCGTTGCATACATGACTTGAATGGTGCAAGTCTAAAAAGCTTAAGTACATAAGAAGGTAAGTACTTACCTATAAAAATAAAAAAAGGACCACCCCACCGACAACCATTTAAGATGTCAAAGATATCTCATGAGTTCGTTGGCAAACGTTACAATGATTCAAGATTGGAATAACCGGCTGACGGTCTTCGAGTTTTATTAGCGCTACCCGACACCCGATAAAACCCATCACCTGGTTGGCGCCAAGATAAGCGGACAATAATAGTCGTCTAACTTCGTGTTCACAGTTAGATTCAACACATGAAATGAATTCGATATCCGAAATGGATTCAATGGGGTTAGCACTCACATGCATGCGACGAAAATCTAATGTCACGGTTGTGTTTCAAGCATGCAAGGAAAGATCAAACACTTGCTAATGGAAGGAGACACCATCTTGGAAAGCTTTTGGAAGACGAAAACCATCCCGTATACGGATGAAGGGCTGACGTGACATTGGACGTGGGGCTGAGTTCTGGAGTTGGGGGTTCGTCAATGTTGAAATGGATTTTCAGCTCATTATTTGTTGTAGAATTTTGTAAAAACCGAGGATGATCTGAGAGTCGTATTAGATATTTTCAGATCAAAAACAATTTGGTGGTTCCCCAAATTCTTTGATCGGATAAAACTCAGAACAAATTGAGACAAGAATCAAATGTGTATGCTTGAGAGAAAATCAATGAACCAGGAGAAAATACGTATGACCAAATCAGGGATTTAGGGATCAAACCAAATAACTCTTATTATTCAAATTCGAATTTTGAATTTATTTAATAAATCCGCCCAAATTTCAACACCGATTTTATATAATAAAATATATAAAATTAATTTTCTAATGCAAATTTTATAAAGCAATAAGTGTCAAAATAATTTGGTCCCAGCCCCTTGGGCCCCGCTTCCAGGGGCGCTGCCCCCGGACCCCGACACTCGTTGCCCACAGATTTGTTTTTGGTTGCCAGCATGCTTTATACACGATATTTTTAAGTTGTCTCCTAACTCCACAGTTAAGCGTGCTTGGGTGGGAGTAATCCAGGGATGGGTGACCCATGGGAAGTTTTCACCCGGGCAACCAAAAACAAATCCGTGAGCTCTTAGGGGGCAAAGCGGACAATATTGTTGGTACGAGAGGTCGGATGTTACAAATGGTACCAGAGCCACTCCTGTGCCGTTCGGGATGGTGGGGTAAACCTCATCAAGGACGATAAGTCCCTAAGGGGGGTGGATTGTGACGCACTGAATTACCGAATTACTAATATTGACACCCTTGGCAAATCTCACATCAGCTGTGGAAAGAAAAGATCCTTGGTTCATAAGTAAAGGTCATGCCTCTTACATCAACAACGCATTTTAGGGCTTAATGTAGTGGATGAGAGGAGAACTCTACAGTTAAGTGTGCTCGGGTGGGAGTAATCCAGAGATGGGTGACCCCTTGGGAAGTTTTCACCCGGGCAACCAAAAACAAATCAGTGAGCTCTTAGGGGGCAAAGCGGACAATATTGTTGGTACGAAAGGTCGGATGTTACAAATGGTATCAGAGCCACTCCCGTTCTATTCTGTTTACGATAGTGGGGCAAACCTCATCGAGGACGATGAGTCCCAAGTCCGGTGTTTTGTGACGCACTGAATTACCAAATTACTGATATTGACACCCTAGGCAAATCCCACATCGGTCGTGGACAGAAGAGATCCTTGGTTCATAAGTAAAGGTCCTGCCTCTTACATCAACAACGCGTTTTGGGGCTTAATGTAATGGATGAGAGGAGAACTCCACAGTTAAGCGTGCTCGGGTGGGAGTAATCCAGAGATGGGTGACCCCCTGGGAAGTTTTCACCCGGGCAACCAAAAACAAATCCGTGAGCTCTTAGGGGGCAAAGCGGACAATATTGTTGGTACGAGAGACCGGATGTTACACAACTACAAGTGATCTCAAACAAATAGTAACTGACAAACAAATTACTAAGAAAGAAACAAACCCAATTCAAAGAAATCAAAATCCATAACAGAATTGAATCATTAACATCCAACTTTTAAAGTTGAAACGAAAAGAAACGTGACAACATTGGTTTCAAGGTGAAAAGGACTCATTGCTGCCTATCAACGTTGTGATGTATAGAAGTACTCATAAACAAATCTTGAAAAAAATCTGTAGGAATCTTACCTTTGTATTCAAAGGAGAAACCTAGAATATCGAGTTTAAAAGACAACTCATAGATGACTTGCAGTGACAAACAATAATTAGATCACACGAATTGTGCTTTGTACGGAGAAATCTCGATTAATACTTTTATGTTTTGTATGCACGTTTTAGGAGAAGATTACGATGGTGAACGACCATTATGTCACACGAAAATTTGAAAAAAGCGAGTAAGTTAGGGATAGACGTTAAAATAAAAGGAATAAAAAAAAAGCAAGTTGAGCCGTCCCGTCGATCGAGTCAAAATTTGACACGAGAAATATCGAAAAAAAACTACCGCCTCTGAGTCTGAGTCAGTCGGCGGAGCCAGATTCCTGTACAATCCCCTCGCCGGCCATGTGGTCTGAACTTATGACCGGCAGGTGTCCTCCGAGACCTCTCAGGCGGACACGTGTCCTCAATCTATGGCTGATTATCACTTTCATCCACTCTACTCTGTTCTTCTTCTGCATCTGTTCCTCGATCCCTAACCACCAACCGCCTTCAATTGGAGCCCCTGCAAATAGCCAAATATGGTAATCTCCATCTCTGTTCATCCGCTATGTGTCTGTATGTATATATCTCATGATTCGTCAACTAATTTGTGAATTTTTATAATCGAATCGTCTGTTTTGGATTATGATTCGTGTTTAGGTTTCAATTGTTTTCATCATAGTGTTTATGATTCAAAATTAGGGCTGGGAGGTGTAAACTGGTTTAGAGTTTAACAGCTTTGACTTAATTACTAATTAGTCAACTAAAGTATTAAACTGTATTGGACGAGCCTAAATAACTGATTTAATAAACGAGCCAAAACTATATATCAAGCATTACTAGGTTCAAGAGTTTTAGAAAAAAAAACTTTAATTTAAATAAATAAATATAGTAATTTTTATTTAATAAAATAAATATTTATTACACAGTAAATATTAGTATATATGTAATCAAGATAAAAATAACTAAACTAAATAATATATATTTTATATTATGTTATAATATTTCTATATATATTTATAAACATATAAATAACTAGTTTAGAACTCGTATAATACACTACATAAAATTCTTAAATCTTTATGTATATATATTTTATAGGTGTAAAAATGTATTACATATACTAAGGATATAAACAAAATTCAAAATATGTAAAATTAATATATAATTGATTTTTGAAAATATGTTAATTTATGTAATTTGACTTTCATTTACTATTTGATTGAAAATAAAAGTTACATAATTAGATTTTAGAATTTCTTATAATATGGGATAATTTAAAATAAATGTGTTTTATTAGTATAATTAGTATTTTAGTATTTTCTTTAAATAAAATATATTATTATTTAAATATAGAGGTGTATTTAATAAGAGAGAGACGGGAAAAATATGTGAAGAATGAATATGGAGGCGACACGTGACATGAAAAAACCTTTATTTATTATATAGTATAGATTTTATACGTATATAAATAAATAATTAACTAGTCGAGTCCAAGCTCGAACGTGTTAACTTGAACAAGCAGAGCTCGAACTTAGACGAGTTCGGTTTGTTTAAACCCTAAGTTTTGCCTGAACAAAATCACCTTATTAGTGACAGCTTTTGTGTCCCTAAATGCATGCATAGGAATTGACAAGTTTTTAATTAGTAGCTTATGGAAGATGCATATATCTACTCTTTTAACATTTGCAAAGCAGGTGAGTACATATAATAATATCAGAAAAATGTTGTTCCAGAATATTCCAAGTCTTTCTAGGGCCATTTTCTCCAGGTAATACGCGCATCTGATAGGCTGCACAAATGTTGATCGCGGCCTGTTGCTATTGTATTAAATATTTTATGTTATTCCACTAAATGTGCTCATTTTCCGATCAGGACAGTGCGATCCCTGAGTTTTATAGGCATGAAAAACGCTCAAAAAAGATTGATGATGCTTCGGGACTTGAACGCGGTTTTGGTATGTTGGATGCAGAGTTTTTCAGTTACAGTAAGGTACATTGTAATCTGATGAGCTAAATTGCTTAACAACTTATACTTGGTAGTTTTTATGTATTATTAACACGTCCACAAAGACTCAGGTTTAGCCCGTTTGACCTTGCTTTTGCTACCTAGGAGTAGAGGTGGCAATTGCTAACATTATCAAGAACATGACACGAACACGACATAAATATAATCAGGTTTTGGGTTGTCATGCATAACCTCTTTAATATAAGGGTCGTGTTCGAGTTGACCTATTACCCCGTTTAATTAAAGTCAACCTGCCAACCAATTTAACCTATTTATTACAACCCTCCAACCCGTATAGCATGTTTACAACTTGATTACAACCTGCCAACACATGAACATCTTTGACTCCTTTAAATAACCAGCTTAAACATGTCATGTTCGGGTTACACGATTTTAAGTGTATCCGGGTAAAGGTTGATGTCTTTGACACGAAATAGTTCGGGTTCAACGATTCAACCCGACAACCTGGCACGATTGACACTAGTTAGGAGGTGATCTTGCATATTGTCTTCATTGGATTTTCTGATATTTGATTATCGTAGCAATCGATGTATGATGTGCATGAATGTGATCTTTGTCCTTTCAAAATAGATGTGGCAAGATGGGCAGGCTGGGCTTAATGTGTCAAAGCTGGTCGGGTTGAAACATGTCAATTTTCCGTGCAGGCTGAAACGGGCTGGGTTGGATTGACATACAAAATTGCAATCACTTCATTGTCTGTTTCTTTTTTTGTATAAGTAATTGATATGTTTATTATGATTATGAAAACAATGTTATTACAATAATAATTTACACCTATATGTACTACTAAAACGCATCTACTATTTTGTCAAATTCAGATGCTCGAGATCGAGAAGGGTGCCAAAGAGCTTACTATTCCTATAATTAAAGACAATAGGAAAATAGTAGCTGCTACCAATGGTGGATTAAAGTACCCATCTCCATTAGTTTTCAATTCCGTGTGGAAACGCGAAGAAATGGACGATGATGTCAAAAGCTTTAGTTATCCTTCTGTTTCCGGTGTTACAAGGCCTGAAAATGACGAAGATATCGCCTTCATGACCGTAAGTTAACCGTCACTAAAACAAATCCCAACCGTCTCCAAATAATGCACCAGGCTTGCTTCTCATTAATCGTTTTGTGGAAAATTTGTGATAATAGATTCTTGAACTCGGACATCTTATAAGAACGAATCAAATTTCCTCGGAGGAGCTTGTGGGGATTTTTTTAAAGAGGCTAAAAAGGTAATTTTGCTTGCTTAAGATTTCTAAGTATATTTTCATTTTTTTCTTCTATTTTTATAATATAATGATGTGTTTTGATGATATCATAGGTACAATCCAGTATTGGAAGCGGTGATCACCATTACTGAGGATCTTGCCTACAAGCAGGCAAAACAGGCAGATCAACTGCTCGCACGAGGAGTTGATTTAGGTATTGCAAACATAGAGATGGCGTGTCTAAACAGTTCCTATTCAAACGAGTAATATTTATACGGGTCGAAACGGGTGGGTCAACTAGAAACACTTTTGTGCCATTTTTTACAAGTTTTTATAAATAACTACTGTTGATTACAAAAGCCATATAATTGCCATATAAATATAACTTCTTAAATAAAATGATCTTAAGAGGTTGCATACAGCATTAATGAACTTGAGACGACTTTTGATCCATTTCCTTTTCAATTACATATTTGCTTTTGATATCTCTGACTTGTAAGGGATTAAACATAATTAAGATCGACCAATTCATAAGAATGGGTCTAAATAGCTTTCTCCAAGATGAACGGAGAAGAGTTTCTGCTGATGTACACTTACATAACCCACTTGCTCTCATTTATAAGAACTTGGTTCTTAACAAGAATTTATTTAAACTGTAGGTCCGCTCCATGGGATACCGTATGGGCTAAAGGACATCATTGCGGTTCCTGAATATAAAACTACTTGGGGTTCAACGACTTTTAAAGATCAAGTTCTTGACATCGAGGCTTGGGTTTACAAGAGGTATTTAACACAACACCTTGCCAACATTTTGGCCCATTATTAACTTCTACAAGTAATTGGTGTGTTAAATATGATTAAAGTGACTTTATTATTACAATACTAATCCAATTATTTGAATAAAGCAATTTAGGAGGTCCTATGCGTTTAGAATACTCTTCGAGATGCTACACCTGTGTGACCCGTTTCCTTATAAACTTTCTCATTTGACCCGTTGGAGATAGATGTGACCCAAATCGATCCATTCATAAGTAAACGGGTTGAATTGTTGAATTGCCACCTATAGCTTGATGCTTCACGAGTGAATGCAGGTTGAAGTCTGCAGGGGCGGTGCTTGTTGGGAAACTGGTTACAGGATCTTTGGCATATGATGATATCTGGTTCGGTGGTCGAACCAGAAACCCATGGAACATTGAGGAGTTCACAACCGGTTCATCAGCTGGGCCAGCTGCCTGCACCTCAGCAGGCATGGTTCCTTTTGCAATTGGGTCCGAGACAGCTGGTTCAATAACTTACCCTGCTGCTCGGTGCGGCGTGACTGCATTGAGGCCAACTTTCGGTGCGGTTGGTCGAACCGGTGTGTTGAGCTTGTCTGAGAGCCTGGTAATGATAATATCCAATTTTCAGTTCTAGATTTATTGCATTATATATTTATGTTTTGTTATTAATAAGTATGTTTTTTTAATTTATAAGGACAAACTTGGTCCTTTGTGTAGAAGTGCTGTTGATTGTGCAATTGTTCTAGATGTTATCCGGGGTAAAGACCCAGATGACTTCTCTTCTAGAAAAATCTTCCTTGACGACCCGTTTTCTGTAGACATCACAAAGCTTATGGTTGGCTATATTGAGGATGCCGAGATGGAGGTGAGAATATTTTTAGATATGAATAATTTTATGTGAAAATAGTTAAGAGGTGGCAAAATGGGTGGGTTGGTAAAGGGTCGAAACTAGTAATTCTTGTGTGGGTGGGCCACATTGACTGGGGCTGGGATGGGTTGATGACCCAAGGAATATTTTTTAGATTAATTTAGATTGTTAAATAATAAAAGAAATTATATTTTTACACTGATAATACCAGTTTAGGAGGTTGTATGCGTTAACACACTTTTGGTCTGTTAAGATAAAACAAAACCCAAATCAATTCATTCACAAATAAATGGGTCGAAAGCGATGATGCTAAAATGAGTTACAGATGATGGATTTTCTGGTGACGTCAAATTGGTAGGTTGTCGATGTGCTCAGATCAAAGGGTGTTAAAATGGTACCATTTAAGCTCAATTACACCGTGGAGTCGGTTCAGGGGATTTTAAACTTCACTATGGATGTCGATATGCTAGCTCACTTCGACACTTGGCAACGATCTGGGCAAGATGACGAATACGAGGCCCAAGATCAATGGCCCACAGAACTTCGCCGTGCACGCATTATTCCAGCTGTAGATTACATTCAGGTACATTATTTACTATCTATTCAACAACTATAACAAATATGTTTGAACATGGTTGATTTGTTGTAGTGATCTTTTATATTAATTGTGTTGCATATTTCATTTCCGAATGTCTTTATTAGTCACAAAGAGCACGGGGAAAGCTAATTCAAGAAGTAAAAGAGAGTTTTACGGTCGATGCATTTGTGGGAAATGCTACTGACTGGGAAAAAGTTTGTGTCGGTAATCTAGTCGGGATGCCAGTAATGGTTGTTCCTGTTGGTTTTGAGAAAATTCAGGATCCGCCCACCAATAGAACTCGAAGAAGAAGTACAGTCACCACTGGCATTTACGCTCCTCCCGATCATGATCACATTGTAAGTTGTCTTGGACCCAACGGCTATCATTTAGTTTTTAAATTGTTGACTTATCAAACCAAAATCCCCGGTTTTCGTTAGAAAAATGAGTTCTTGATGTTTTACAAGAAGGGACAATATCACCAAAATAACTGCATCTTAAAATCTAGCAGTTTATATGAGATTGGCCCTTCCTGAGTAGGGTTGGCATGTTGAGTACCATGTCACACGGGCTGGTAGCCAACCCGGGTAGCTTTTAGTATGGGTTGGAACAGTAATGTGAGTTCGGTAAACTTTATTAACCCATCGGCCAAAAAGGATGGTTCAAGAGGTTTAACGTTTTTTCTTGATTTTGGTGGCATCACTCATGAAATATATTTACTCAACAAAAGAGGATTGTTGAAAAAGTTAATTACATTACATGGTTGGTATGTAGGCACTAGCATTGGTGATGGCGTACCAAAGCGTCACCGATCATCATAAACAACGACCGCCTATAGACAATCTTTGTCCAGATGATAGAATCCCCAATCCACCCAAAGCGGTGATTCCTCCAAGGATCCTTAAGAGTTAATGCGTTATAGTTCTAAGTTACTTTCATTGTTTTGTCGGGTATTCATGTAATACGCGTATGTATGTGTAATGTCTTTTCCATGTTCTAGCTTCTTATGCAAATCTAAATGCAATGTTACAGTAAGACTGCAAACCCGAGAGAAATGCCTGGTTTTTCAGAACTATAAAAATGCCATTATCATGTTTTGTATTTGTTGTGAGTTTCTATAACCGTGCGTGAAAGGAGATTCTTTTGGCTTGTAGTGTTCTTGATGTCGTAGAGTTGATCTTGGTCCTATCGTTGTAGGCACCATAAAGAACCATTAGAAGGGGTCTCGAAACAAAGCTTTAAAGGTGACTTTCTGCCGACAAGTCGGAAAGGATGATCATAGATTTAGTATATATGTATATGCATCATGCGTGTTGAAACAATCCATCAAGCATACCATGACTTTATTCTTTCTTGCACTAAAACTATAAATTAGCAGAAAAACCGACTAGTACAGTCATAACCAATGGTATGATTTTGCTGACAACAGATTTTAATAATTTAACCTAGTAAATATGAATCCAACTAAACAAAGAGAATTGTTTGTGCTAAGATTAGAGAGATGACTTAATTTTTTAATATTGAAACGGATAACATATACACCCTCTAATCACGCTTCAGCCTAATCACGTTTCAGGTAGCGTGACTTACTGCCTACCCTCTAATCACGCTTCAGGTAGCATGACTTACTGCTTCCAGAGTAAAACTTTACAGACCATTATGACTGTTGTTTATTAATTCAGTTAACCAAATCAGTTGAACAACAAAACCAAACCCGTGCTTTGATAACCAATAACCGATTTAACCAAAACTAACTGGTTATGGTTTTTAATAGCCAAAGTATTTGGTTATATTTCGGTTTTAGACACCGCACTGAAGCATTCTCGGCTCTAATACATATGAATAGAATTTAAGGAGCGGATTGGCCCATTTTATGAGACCATGCTTAAGAGATTGATTCAAGTTTGATGTGCAAAATCGTTGGTCGATTTCAATTTCAGTATATCAAGGGTTGATTTGAGTGAATCTCAGAAGGCGGCCTAAATCGACATCTTGTCACCCCTTAGGCTATATGTAGTGTGCAATCATTAAAAGGTGAAAAACGATCCGCCACATCGATAGGTGGTTGTCGGTAGATGGACAATCACTAAACCGAATAACCTTAGGTGTTTAATGATTTCACTATCCATTCTTAATTAGATTTTTCATTCCAATCAACAAGGCAAATTACATAAGGATAGCAGGTAGACGGGCAACAAACTGCGCCGCCATCCCCTTCTGAATGGAAAACCCTAATCTACTAAAAAAAAAAAACATGTAAGTATATGATTGGTGTTTATATCGTGTCTGTGCTACTTCCCATGCTCCGTGAGTAGAATCACGGCCCCGCCAAAAAAATATGTAATTAAATGATTGGTGGTTCAATTCAATCGTGTCAGCGACGCTCCGTGAGTAGAATTCACACCCCTAGGGGGCGGGGTGGTGTTTCACTCTTGGCGAGTTGACACTCACCCCACCCATTAACGCCTCCACTACACATGTTGTGTATTACATACTTAACGTGTTTTCATCGGTCAAATCGCACAAACCAAGGACATAACCCTCACAACTTAAATAGATTGAATTAACCAAGTGTCTCGCACTTTAAGGTTTTAATCTTGCTAATAAAATAGAATTACTTGCTACAGGCCTTGATTCTAGATATAATAAATCTCTCATTTACAATGTCATACAAGCTTTTAGTTTAGTTTCCTTCCTTTCTAAACCACAAAAATAAGAAATTTCCAATTTGTTTTTAACCCAAAAATTAAAATAAAAACAAAATGTTGAATCTAACCTCAACACTCCTGACCCGTCTCTCATCAGTTGTCACGTCTCGTCTTCCTATGAGTACCTGCTGCTGCCTCACTCTTCTCGTCCTCTTCCTTCTCCTCTTCGCCTTCCGCTGGCTTTGAACCCTCTGCTTCTTCCTTCTTTGCCGGTGCCACGTTCACCTTCTTTGTCTGTAATAACCACATTCATCCTAAGGTTAGCATGGTAATTATTTATAAACTTCACTCTGACCCGACCCGTTTTGACTCGTACCAAAAAGATTGACTGGTTAACCGACCGGTTTATATGGAAAAAGAAAAGGCTAAGTTGGTACTTACCGCTTTCTTCCCACCAAACAACAGCTTCAACAAGACGGTAAAGATCACCACCACAACTGAAACTATGACCCCGATTGTGATGTTTGGTTGTTTCTCAGCCTTCTCAATAACCTCCTGCAATAACACAAAAACCGTGATTAGTTCCAATACATGCAACAGGAAGGAAGTAGGGACATTCAAAAACGGTTTGGTTTCCACGCTTTAGCAGTTTAACAGTTTTGATTGGTTTGAAACTTGGAACCGGCCATTTTATCTCCAAATTATTTATATATAAACTTTTTTGGGAACATGTATATGCATTATAATCATTAATCAACTTTATCACTTTACACATTTTAAGCCAACCTAATGATCATGAAAAAAAAATTGGTTCATACCACCAAGACCGAACCGGTAAAACCTGTTTGTCTGGCCAACCCACCCAACCCGTCTAGTTTGGCTTGTCGTTCCCAAACCATAAGCACCCCTAACATGAAGGAAAATAAACCAACATGAAGGAAAATAAACCCTTCTGGTATTAACGACTTACCAAAACCTTGTCCTTGTGATCACCCAAGAAAGGCAGATCAGCAATCTTGTAAAGAACATCAAACACGGTTTTCTGAAAAAAAAAATTTGAAGTAAAAGAATTAGAAAAAAGGAACTGTGAAATAAAGAAAAATAATTTTTTTAAAATTTTTACTCATGATTACCTGGATTCCCTTGAGACCATCAGACCCAGCTGCTTGCTCTTCTGCCTTCTGTTTCTCTTCTTCTACCTTAAACTTTGGCTTCCATGTGGTATCCCTGATTTCTGATGCAGTCTTTTCATCACTAGCTATCAACACGTTGTCAAACAAGATTCCATCTTGCATTGTCCAGATCTCAATACCAATAGCAGCAATTGGTTCGAAGTCGGGTTTTTCAAGTTCAAAGTGATCAGGGTTTGGAATCTCACGAGGCTTCCAGATACCCTTGTAAGCAGGATTATCGATCATTGGAGCATGCCATTTACCCTTGTAAGCGGGGTTTCTCTTTAATGGTCTTCTCCATTCTCCACACCCGGATGCAGATTCACACTTCGGGTTGTCGATCTTGGGTGCTTCCCACTCACCGTCCTCCTCATCATCCCAATCCTCGGGCTTAACGGCTTCCGGGTCGTCAATTTCTTCGGGCTCGTCTTCTAGCCATCCTTCAGGCTTCTCGGCTTCTTCATCTAGTATCTCCATGGGTGCATCCTCATCCCAATCCTCAGGTTTTTTGGCTTCTTGGTCAGGGATTTGGGCACGTTCGTCCCAGTCTTCAGGTTTTTTATCATCTGGGTCGGGAATGGTTTTTGCAGGGATTAGAGCGGGTTCAAAGTCCTCGTCCGAGAGAAAATTTGCCTTCTTTTTCTCTTCTCCATCAACCAAGATTACAAGCTCGTTGTCAGGTTTTAAAATGGCTGTGTATACATGGGTCAATTTGTCTGAAGGAACAGTAGGTGGGAACTTGAGATGGTGCTCGATGTACTCTCCACTTTTGGGGTTTTTGTGTTTTAAGATGAAATGGACCTTGTTTGTGGCCCCACATTTGTCAGGGCCAAACATAATTGAGTAAGGAGACTCGTTGTCAAAACCCTTGGCCGTCCAGCCAGCCTCTTGTGGTCGGAGATACTTCAAATATGCACCACCACACTCGAGACCGTTTTGAAGACGGACTTCAAACTGGAGAACAATTGTACCATCCTTGAGCTCAACGGGTTTTTCTAGTTCCTTAACAATTGCATACTTTCTAGCTTGCTCACTCACGAGAAGCCCATAATCATCATGTCCCTCACTCTTCGAGTGTTTCCATTCACCTATGGACCATACATAGTATAGCAACAAAAGTCAGAAACCGAAATTGAAACCAACATCATAAGACGAAAATCTTGCAACAAGTTCGTAGAGCAACAGCAAACAAGAAAGTCAAAACTAAACTAGAAATTAGGGGTAAATGGTAAATACACAATAGAAAGAGACAGCTTGCGATGTCATCATTCTTATTCTACCAAAATCAAATGCCAATCAATCCCATAACTCCGCAAGTTACTGATCATATATGATATAGTCTTGGGTCATTAAGTTAAGCCCTTGATCTTCCCATAATAGCCCATATTAATAGCCCACGGTACCTAATTCCTTGAGTTAGATTGACATCAGTAATTCAGTATGAATCTCAGATGACCTCAAATATAGAATAAATAGCATCATAATTCTCATGAATTGCTGTATGGTTAGAGGGGGCATTTTGTGATTAGCATTATGAAAGAAAGATTGGGTAAAACAAACTTCTGCGCTTACAATATTATGATGTAAAACCAGAACGCTATTTATACATATAAAAATGTTCTTAAGAGTCACCATCTAGTGTTTGATTGATACAAGGATTCGCCCAAGTCAAGACTTATAATACATGTCTATAGAGTAAGCAGAATCAGCAAGGAAGGTGTTCATAAACCATTAAAGCCGCCCAAGCCGACGCAAGTCAGCCGGTTTGAGCTCCAAACGGATCGGTTCACACTTCACAGCATGGTTTTGGCGGTTTAACACTTCAGTTCGGTTTAGAATATTTAGTTATGTATATGTACTATGACGTTGAACACCCTGCTTTCAAGTCTGCAAACACGTACAGGGGGACTTGACTACATCGACTATTATTCTAAAAACGTAACCTGACAGCCACAAAAGCCATATCATTCTATACTTTTTACACACACTATATCTCTAAGGCTAATTCACTCGGCTCATTTACAACCGAGCTTTTTTTCTGAGCCGAGCTTCGCGACAAGCCGGGAGCTTTTTGAACAGCCCTACATGAATCTAACATCACCAGCAAGTCATTTTAACTTCGTAGACCTACCAACAGTACACTAAACACGTGTCAATCAAAAAACCTAAAAGCTTCTTACAATCTATTTTCCTGATCAACTCGTTAACTAAGCCCTAATTCAGTAATCATTCACATAGACATTTCGCTTCAAAGTTCAACCGATTTTCCAAACCACTTAAACGCTAAAAACAAGCTAATCAAAGTAACTGTACATCCAAACGAATCTTACCGGAATATTCTTCTTTCTCAGACGCGATCCAACTCCCCTCAAACGATTCATCGAACGACTCGTAAAATATCTACAAAAATCAAACAAAAAAATCAGTTACTAATTCAGACATTACAGATCCATAAAACACACGTCAAATTAGGTCACTTACAGCGTCGGAAGAAGCGTAAATCTGCGTGACCAAGCAACCGATCAGAAGAAAACAACAGAACTGCAAAGAACACATCTTCCTTCTGCTTTCTTCCATAACCTAAAAACTCGAAATCAACAAGCAAATCTAGTCGATTTGTTAGTCTACAGAGAGAGACTGTGCTCTTCAATTGTTGAAGTTCATTATGAGCATATATAGATCTGGTGAGGAGTTGTGTCGAGTAGATCCGGCCAATAATAACTCATACCACGTCGAAACAGCCAATTACCAGAGGACACGTATGATGTTAAGCATGGCTTTGTTTGCCTGCGGTCAAGCTTCAGATGAACGGCCACGATTCGTGGATTGTATTTTGGGCTAAACTAATTAGAAAATAACGAGAACTACCAAATCTTAAAGTAGATATATGTTCTACCTTGGTTAGGTTTTTTTTTTTTTTTTTTTTTTAACGTGGAGGTCATGGGTTCGAATCTGGTAAGATATACTTTATAAAAACTAGTAACACCCTCTGTAGATTTAAATTCCTTGAGGGTTGTATGGTTAGATTGATTTACGAGACTCCCCTGGTGGGACGTGTCAATTGAGCCCACGTCGTTCAAAAAAAAGATATATATGATATTCATGGTTCAGTTTTGTGGTTTGTTGGTTTAAATTTTAGAGGTTTGATCCGATTTGAAACTTGGAATCGGTTGTTTAATTTTTATTATTTTTATATACTCTTTTCATTGTTATAATATATAATTAGGTATATTTGTTATGAGGAGAGTTCAAATGCAACGTGTTTTTTTTCTAAAAAGCCTAAGAAATAATGTGAGAGTGACATGTGGCATTGAATGTAATTGTCAATAAATGGTAGATTGGTATTTTAACACATTTTAGTTATAGTAAGCATCTATAATCATGGGATGTTGATTTTTCAATTGCATTTTAATTAAATTGTATATCTTATTTAGTATTATAATTTTGAACGCAACACTTTGTCTATCTGCATAAATCCCTTTGTTTTGCATATATTGAATTTTATATGAACGATGGTTACATGATACTGAATTTTTGGTTTGCAAATTTCATATGTACTGTTTAAATGTCATAAACTCGACTATTTTACAATGTAATCATAAGTGTTCTAATTATTCATCTGTTAGATAAATAACAAATGTATTGAATTTTTTATAGGAGTCTTGTGATTCAAATCATTTCAAAGATTTAAAAACCAATCAAAAGAACCATTCAGTTGATCCAAAACCCATTTTCTTATCCAAAAAAGCCAAACTACCATCAACAAAATGTACACTTTTGAGCATATTGTTTAAATGTTATAAAATGTGATGTTTTATATGTTATAGGTTGTATTGTTTTACAATCTAATATTAAGTGTGCTATTTATTCAGGTGTTAGACAAATAACAAAGATGTTCAGTTTTTAAAGCATTCAAGTGATTCAAACCATTTCAAATATTCAAAAACCATTAAGTTGATCCAACATCCATTTAGTCATAAAAAAATTTAATCCGTAAATCAGTACACCTTAAAAAAACTAATCTGTACCGGTTATTTGGTTATAAAAGCAGTGTATCAACTTTCATATTATTACAATACAAGAGGCTTCCAATACATATAATACAGTAATGTAATGTACCGTAAATCAGTACCTAAGTTTAAGTGCAGTAATTACAGTTCTGAACTTCCAGCACATATGTATTTCAACACATGGTTTTTTTAATAAAATAACATTCAGTACATACAACTAGTATACATTAGTTGATTACAGATTTCAACAAATGTTAATAGCAAAACAAGCTGATATGTGAAAACGAAACATGCACCTTTTATTATTTTAATCAGTACATCTAATATTGTAATGTACTATTAGTTTTTTTATAAAACAGTACCATGCAGTTACTCCATTTGTATTCTACCTATTTGAAACCAGTATCAAGGTTAATTAATCAGTACATCTAATATTGTAAGAGCTTACTCTCGTTAACACTCATTTTTTTGAATCGATATCAAGTTTTTATGGGATTGATAAGAGATAGATATATGAAATGATTGGATTTTGAATCAGTATCAATTTTTTTGGTTTGATAAGAGAGAGAATAAAGAAATTAATGTTGATTACGAAAATAAAGGGTAACGACGAGTTACATTGGTTTTCAAATGTTGGAAAACACTAGCTTGCCCTTTGTAATGAATGTAAATCAACATCTAACTTTTAAAATAATCGCAACCATTTTGGAGAAAAATGGACACAAGAGATCATTTCCTAGGTTTTTTTAGGGAAAAAGCAACTGTTAACCATTTGTATCGGTTTGGTTTTACGGTTGATTTTTTTGTGTTACTTTCGGTCGGTCGGTTTCAAAAATTATAATCTGTAACGAATGGTTTGGTTTACGGTTTATACCAAAAACCAACCATAGAAAACCGGACCGTTGGATTTAACTATATTTATTTTTTTAATTGTTTTATATCAAGCATATTTAATTATTTATATCAGTTTAAATAAGTGGGCTAGCTAATAGTTTGGGTGATTTAGGCCTATATTATTGACTAGTGTTAGAACATGTGTATTGTACGAGACTGAATAAATGATACAATGTTGAATGAAAAAATACAGAATATAATTCAAAAATGTGTAAATATTTCCTTGTATACAACATTAAATGTTTTATTTGTATTATTCATCTTTATCTAAAGATTAAAAGTTTTATCCCGTCTCTCCTTTTAACTCTAGAAAGTGTAGAGTTATCAATGAGTGAAAACCGGTTGTCTCAAGAATAAACCATGGAGCAAGTACAACACTCAACTCGAAAAAAAAAAGACAGTACAAACATGCATGCATCAAACTAAGAAATAGAATGCAGTGAGCAACATGCCTACTTTATCCGTTTATTTCAACCTTGGTACCGCTTCCTCGCCATCTTGAGCATAAAACTAACTGACAATGTACAATATCAAATAAGAGAAGTCACGCACATAACCAAATATTATACGTGATATGGGTATTATCTCATTCACCAACTTAGTCAAGATAAGTGCAATGAATCAAGAACGAAACTGGAAAGGTCATGAATGTAAGCATGTTTGGTGTTTTACTAATTACATAATATGGCACACACGATGCACCAATTCATTTTGTTATGTCCCCGTGTTGTTTTAGATCATAGTACAAAATGCATGGTGTAATCTTTAGCGTGAATTAATTCAAGGCTGAAGGGCATTTACATCTTTGGTAGGTTTTAATTGTAAAAGGTTGTACAAAAGTGTTACTGCAACCTACATGTAGGTACCAATTAGTTCCATTCTTGCTTGGTTTTGATTACAAAATGTCGCCTGAAAGTCTGGTTGTACGTAGGTACCAACCGGTCAGCCAAAATACAACCCTGTTATGCATCATTTCATACCAAATTTCAAGAACCATATGCACTTATTTGAGCCTATCCGTTCTTAGTTTGTTTACAACAAAAACAAATTCTTACATCTTGATTTGTACCCAAATGTTTAGAGGTTAACTCTCCTTAGAGTAACGCATTCGAGCATAGCTTTAATGTTGCATGCATATGCTTAAGATGCCCATATTTTGCTTGTCTGATTATGCCATGTTCATCAAGAGGAACTTGGTCGTAGTATCCTGTTATGATAAATGATGCAGTTGTCCGTCCAAAATTGGTTTCTCCATGATACTGTCATAAAACAAAAGGTACAACTTCATACATGTTTAATTAATTGAACTAAAAACATGACATGAAACGAATCATGTTTTATGTTGTTATTTTTAACCCGTTTAATAAAATATACTAAACCTATTTAACCCGTTTTAATAAACAGGTCGACCTGTCAACCCGTCAACCCATTTAAAAATAAATAAAAAAATATATATGATTTTTTATAAGTTCCACCCACCAACCCGTTTACATCACATTTAATCCATTTACTACAACTTGTGCTCAACTATTGCAACCAGTTTATGACATATTTACCACTTACAACTTGATTACTACCCTTCAAACCGTTTTGACTCATTTAGATAAATATGTTTACACGTATGGGTCATGTTCGGGTTACACGATTTTAAGTATGATGCCTTTGACATGAATAAACGTAGTGGCCATGCTCAGGTTCATCAATTAAACCTGAAACTCGTTAACCCAACACAATTGCCACCATTAATTCCTATGTATTCATGTTGAGAAATAATAAATTGGTTGAATATTAGTACCATATAGTAATTAACAAAGTTGCCATTCATCATTACAATGAAGTTTTGTATCAGATTTTGGAAAAGGAACTTCATTTACCTATCTGTTTTTTTTTAAATAATAAATAAACAGATTTGAATGAGAAAATTACTAAATATGTGGTTGCCGGGTCCTTTACAAATTTGAAGAATGACGGATACATCTTTAGTAGAACCTTGATACAATGAAAATAAAAACTGATTCATAAAAGATTGATACTAAACATATAACATCTTTAACATAAATTACAGGAGATGCAAGTTCAAAATAAACAATACAATGCATTATAGCCATTGCCAAACGTTCAAAACCAGCGGTTTCAATCACGGGTTCACATACTCGTTTAAGAACCCGTTTGCACTACCCGGCCTACTTGCGACGGTGTACCCGCTCGAATTTCAGGGAATGCAAGTTCAAAATACAATAAGAATGTAAGATCGATTCAACGTTATTATCATAAAAAACTTAAATTTTGTAAAGATTCACAACATAACTTTTTTGAAAATAGATTCAATAAAATCTCCAGATTCAATTAAAATATTCAGATTCAATTAAGACAGGGTTCAGATTTAAAATCCTAACACGATGCGCAAGGGTTCAGATTTAAAATCCCATCGATTGTCCTCTGCTTGCTTTAAAGAATTAGTTGACAAAAGATTCATAAAATTTCGAGAATCAATGAGATTAGAAATAATAATTTGACTTATTGGTAAGATCGATGAATAGGAACGATAACATACCTATTCGAGCCTTTGATTTTGAAGATCGGTTTTTGAAGATGAATGAGAGATAGTATCAGCGTTCGGCGACTAGGGTTTGGGTTTGAAAGGGAACGATGTGATAAAAGGTCTCAACCGGTTTAAAAGGTTTTTATATGGTTTTAATCGGGTTGTTTTTAACCCGCTTATGTACCTGCATGTAAACTCGTTTTCTTACCATATGGTGTTTGGTGGATCTAATAGGTGATGTGAAACGTGATGCTGACATACTTGTTTATTATATAGGATAGATTGTTGACTTGCTTTAAGCCTTCAAATAAATAAAACCCAATGAAATTTTTTGATGTATTTGGAGTGTGTATTTTTGTTTTTAGCTCTAGGATAGCATTTGAAGTTTGGATTACTTATTTGAATTGTATTTTGTTTCCATATAGTCTCTACATAGGTTGTTTTGTATTTAATGAAATTACGTAGTTTTTTTTAATGTTTTTGAGAAACTTTGGCCCAAAAAGCAAGGCCAAACCGTGAAATTAAACCGGACCAAGCCGTTAGTAACGGTTCGGTTTTAATTTTAAACAGTTCAGTTTTGGCTTACGGTTTGATATAAAAACCGGAAAACCAGACCGTGAACACCTCTAGTGGTTGGTGATCCAACATGGACATGGGCGGAACAAGGGTGGGTCAAGAGGGTCCATTAACCCTCTGGTCATCACAATTTTTCCAGTTTTTATACATAAAAGTTTAATTCTTTTAAAGAAAACATCGAATTAGACCCTTTAGCTGTGGTCGGTATAGAAAATAAACTTATGATGACCCTCCGACAAAAATGTTACTGTTCGACCACTGAACATGTAAGTCATTTGAACAATATGTGATCCAAGCATGTAATTTATAGGAGGTTGGTTAGTGAGTGGTATTGTCAATTGTTGTTCGTGTCTGGTTCATAATTTCCACTAATGTGAGTGGTATTAAGTCTTACTTTATGAATTATCGTCGTGCTGAAAAACAGATTGCATTTATTAATAGTCGTCCGAGAGTTCGTTGTCTTAATATATATATATATATAAAGGATGATAGCGAATAGTGTCTATTTTGTCTTTTAGTGGGTTTTTTACCTTCGTATTTTTTCCTGGATTTTTAATGTTTTGGTTTAGATTTCTAATCGTTGCGTTTACATTTGTGTTCAAGTTTCTTGACGTTATGTTTTCAGGTTTTACGGCGGAGTGACGTTCGCTATTACGACAAAGTACACTTTAAGGTTTTATGTTCGAGTAAGGTTTTTTGTATCTTCATTTGCATTCAGTTACATGACGCTACGCTTACGGGTTTTACTGCGGAGTGACACTCGCTTTTACGATGAGGTACGTTTTAGGGTTTTCTGACAGAGTGACAAGCGTCGTTGCTATGTGTTTTTATATATGTGTTTTAATGCTTGATAAGTGGCCAAAGTTTCATGTATTAAAATGTGCAATATGTTATATTTATGCAAATTAATATGTGGAATACAAAGGTTTTGTGTAGCTGTGCATGTGCAGATGTTGGACGCTTAAAGTATGAGTTTGGAAGATATTAGGCGAGAGATGCAAGAGTCGGAAGAGACACGGAGAAAACGGGGCAAAATGCAGGGTCAGCGTAAGGCTACGCTGCTACAGCGTAAGCCTACGCCGAAGGCAAATTGCAAACAGAAGCATCAGAGAGTCAGCGTAAGCTTACGCCCCATCAGCGTAGGCCTACGCCTGAGTGTTTTCCTCACAGCAGCCTTCAGGCCCCCAGCGTAAGCCTACGCCACCCCAGCGTAAGCCTACGCTGGGTACGTTTCAGACGCGGGTTTTGGGCGAAACAGCCGATTTTCAATGGTTAATTAGGTTTTTCTTCCCCAAAATTCGAATCCATCTTTTACACCATAATTCTTGGGCGATTTTGGAGTTCTTGGAGGCTAAAGAACACGATTCTAACATCCGATTAAAAGATTGAAGATGATTTCCACCACCATGAGCGGCTAATCCACCGGTAATCATTCCCGGGTGGATTGTTTGTAAGTTTTAGGGTTTTATCATGTGCTAGCTTTGAGAAACAATTCTTGTAATCGTTTGGTTTGAAACACTTGAATCTTTGTGTTTAGTATGGTTATGAACTCACGGGAGTCGATAAATTCTTACACCATTGACCCCGTTAGATGATAATTGCTATGAACTTTGATTTATGTTGAATCTATTGATTAATCTAATTCTATATTGCATACATTTGTCTCGATTTCATTCGTGAATAGTGTTTTACACTATTTGCCGATGATGTATGAATGTTGATGTTCTTGGTTAGATTTGGTTAATTAGATTTGGATAACCATTCGATTGTTTGAACTCAAATGTTGGTGTGATAATCCCTAATTACTTGTGAACTTGAAACCCGGGTGTGATACCCTTTTTAATTATTGTTTACAACTTAAACCGTTTTGTTTGGTACTTGATTTGTTTGTTGAGTTTATAAAGTTTTCACTTAAATCATTGATTGTGTTTGGTCAGAAAGACCCGTTGTAACTTCATAATTTGCATTGTTAATTGAAGTTGAGCACCGACCACAAACTCTTCGTGGTTCGACACCCTTCTTACCCTAACTAGTTTAAGGTGATTAGGACACTCTATTTCTTTATCTTTGACCGGTCCCTTCGACACCGATCAATACTCGAGATCGTGTTGTCGTCGCAACGCACGTATATACAACAATTAAATAACATTTAAAGGAGAAATAGGTGAATAGTTTTTTAATAACATTGGTTTGCCATGCCACTTGTCACGTGGCGATTGGGCACAACTAATTTTTTTTTGTTCCAGTCTCGTTTTTGTTTAGATATATACAAATGAAATTGGAAATAAAACAAAAAACATGGTTGGTTGAGATGGTTATTTATGCCCATGACTGTAACCCAAGAGGCTCGGGTTCGAGTCTTGAGAGAGCCACTTATTGCTATTTTTTTAATCAACCCTTTTTTTGTTGTTGCTTTTTATTTATTGTTTTCACATTATTTAATATTAAACATATTTAATTAAAAATATAATTATGTTTTTACTTTATGTTTCTTTTTTTTACCGTTTGAATAATTGAATTGGGTTTTTCGTAAAATAAGAAGTAACAAACCAATGTATGCAAGGATTTTAAGCAAAGTGTGTGTATGTGTATGTTTTTATTATTATTCTCATACATATAAACTTTAAAGTTTGTTATTAAAATCTTATAAATTATGAAAATCTTAATAAAAACAATTTAATATTTTTCTATTATATTCTATTAAATATAACCGAAATAATCACGTGTAAAGAACTTAATGGTTTCAATGAGAGTTAATTACATGACGTAACGAGGTATATTTTATTTTGTCTTTTAGTGTGTTTATTTTTTACTTTTGTATTTTTTCCCTTTTTTTAATATTTTGGTTTTAAATTTTCTAATCGTTGCGTTTACATTTGCGTTCAAGTTTTTTGACTCTATGTTTTCAGGTTTTACGACATATTGACATTCGCTTTTACGACGGGGTACACTCTAAGGTTTTATGTTTGAGTAACAGTCGTGCAGCGGTTTTTTGTATCTTCATTTGCGTACGGGTTACTTGATGCTACGCTTACGGTTTTTTCGGTGGAGTGACACTCGCTTTTACGATGGGTTACATTTTAGGGTTTTTCGACGAAGTGACAACCGTTGCAATGTGTTTTTATATATGCGTTTTGATACTCGAGATCGTGTTGTCGTCGCAACGTGCGTATGTGCAATAGTTAAATAACATTAAAAAAAGAAGGGGTGAATAATGTCTATTTTGTCTTTTAGTGGTTTTTCCCATTGTTTATGTTATTATTTTAGATTTCTAATCGTTTCATTCACATTTGCATTCAAATTTTTTGACTTTATGTTTTTAGGAGTTACGACATAGTGACATTCCTTTTTACGACGGGGTACACTCTAAGATTTTATGTTTGAGTAAAAGTCGTGCGACGGTTTTTGTAACTTCATTTGCATTCGGGTTACTTGATGTTACGCTTACGGTTTTTCGTTGGAGTAACGCTCGCTTTTACGATGAGGTACATTTTAGGGTTTTCCGACAGAGTGACAACCATTGCAACATGTTTTTATATATGCGTTTTGATACTCGAAATCGTGTTGCCGTCGCAACGCGCGTATGTGCAATAATTAAATTAAATAATATTTAAAGGAAAAGGGGTGAATAGTTCTTTAATGCATCGGGTTGCCATGCCACTTGTCACGTGGCATTTGATGCTCAACGTTTTTCTGTTTGAAGTTCATAATTGTTTCCTTGCATAAATACAGTTTGCTACAGACTTGAAATAAATAAAAAACATTTGGTTGGGACTAGGGATGACAAAATAACCCTAGCCCGGCGGGTATACCCGAAAACATCTGGGACAGGTATATCCGAAACCCGACGGATACGGGACCGGGTATGTGATTAGTTTTGAAGTTTTTTGCGGGTATGGGACAAGTATGAAGTTAGGTGATATCCGACCCGATTATCATAAACCACATGCCGTTTACCTGAATAATATACCCAAATCATATACCAAAAAATTTTATTTTTATTTTTCCTTAACTCATATCTATTAATGCTTTATTTTAGCAGATTCATTATGTGAAAAATTAAATTTTCTTTTGAAATATGTATTTGATTATATTAATGTATGTAATTTATTCATATTTAATATGTTATTATAAATATAAAAATAGAGTTACAGAAAAGTACACGACACACTTGGCTGATGCCCGCGAGTTTGCCTAATACCCGATACTAACAGGTATACCTGATACCTGCAGGTATGCCCGATACTCGATGGGGCAATTACCTGAGACAAACCCGACGGGTAAAGGGCCGTGTATTTGACACGGTTTTACAATCAAGTATGGGTCCGAAATTACCGATACCCGACTAATTACCATCCCTGGTTGGGATGGTAGAGCGCCTTCTCTCCCCCTTGGTGACACCGTCGTATCTATTCCCTCCCCCTCCTGATATTTTTGTTTTTTGCCTCCCTGTTTCCTTTTTCTATTTTTTACTTAAAGCTGGGCAATTGTTCTTGAGTATTAAATTTTCTTTTTGGTTTATTGATGTCATAGGGGTCTGGTACACGTGTTTTGATATTTGAGATCGTAGTGGAATTCCTGATGCAACGTGCATCGAGAAAACCTATTAGTTTGATTTTTACAAGTCAAATTATTATACTAAACTCTTAAAGAGAAGTGTCGGTGGATTTTTGCTATCAACTACTCCCCCCTCTCAATTTAAGGAAATGTCAATATTCACCCTTAACTTCGTAAACTATAATTTTGACATCCTTAATTTTCTAAAGTTTCGTGTTTACACACTGTAGTATATATAATCTTATTTTTCCTGAATAACTTTCATTCGTTAAGCAATTTTTTTCTTGACGTCACAGTATAAATTTATTAAAAACGGAGTCGTATTCAATGTAGGGTATTTTTTAGATGTTGTGAGTTATATTATATCGACTAACGGTAACGTGCTGCTACCGTGAAAAATGACACGGACATCGATTGAAAAAAAAACACCGATCCTGTTATATAACTGTCTTTTATCTATGTTTGGATCTCCACAATTGAGTCGCCGTAACTTCAAACGTATCTTCTATGTACTTAACCATGTTTCCTTTTGTGTGTTAGCCATGTTAATGTCACCGCCTCAACTGTTTAAGGTCAAGTTCTCGCCGCCACGGAGCGTGAGGCTAATTTTCTAGTTTTTCACTTATTCTTAAAAAACACACCTCATTTTAATTATTCTTTTTAGAACTACATTAGTACTAACTAACTACATTTCAACAAGGGGTCTACAGTTCTTATTCTTGGTTGGTTGGTTTTGACGACGTTGCCACGTGTCGGTTGGTGATTGGATGGGTTTTGTATTTCCTGGTTTTGTATGTATATGAAAGATTAAGTGGAGGACCTTATATATGGGTGACATTTTTGACACGACACGAAAATAACCAGATTTTGGGTTACCCGTTTTAAGAAACATTTCGTCTTCGAGTTGACCCGTTTAATAAACGGGTCGGTTCAGGTTGATCCATTTAAAAATGGGTTGACCCGTTTAGGTTTCAAAATAATTTGTTTTATTTTTCACATTCTAGAAACGACTGTTCAATTGATTTTATATTTAGTTTTACCATAAACGAACTGATTTATACGAAAACTTTTCTATTTTTCCTTTCGAGATATAACTACTCAATTATTTTTTGGTTTACTTTAAATGAATTAGATTTTGGATTTTGTAGTTTATGATTTTGATTTAAATAAATGGGTTAAAAGGGTCATGTTCGGGTTGACTCGAATTTAAGTTTATCTAGGTATAGGTTGAATTTTTTTTATACGAATAAGAATATGGGTCGAGTCCGGGTTGCATAATTCAACCCGTCAACCCAACACCCCTAACCTTAAACACAAAAGCCCTCATGGTCCAATGGAAAAACGTGCCACGTCGCCCTCCATCCGTCTGGGTTCGAACCTTAGGGGTAGTAATATGTTTTAATTATCTTTTGTTATTTTTTAATCTAGTTTTTTCTCTCGGGGTAATGATTTGTTTTAGTATGCAAAAACATTTTATTTTTCTACTATTTTTACATTACAAATTTTTAACACTTCTGTTGTATCAACGTTTCAAAATATATAACCACAAGTTACGAATATGACTTACGACTTAAAGTATAATTTTGAGAATAAATACGTGCCCAGCCACGTAGCGCGGGTATCATAACTAGTTTATGCAAAATAAATTCACATTTTCCATTTACACGTTTTAAGAAACAGGTCGAGTTTGAGTTGACCCGTTTAATAAATGGGTCGGTTTGGGTTGACCCGTTTAAAAACGGGTTGACCCCGTTAACCTGTTTAGGTTTCAAAATATTTTGTTTTATTATTCACATTATAGAAACGACTGTTCAATTAATTTTATATTTAGTTTAACATAAACGAACTGATTTATACGAAAACTTTTCTGTTTTCACATTATAGAAACGACTGTTCAATTAATTTTATATTTAGTTTAACATAAACGAACTGATTTATACGAAAACTTTTCTGTTTTTCCTTTAGAGATATAACTACTCAATTATTTTTCGTTTTACCTTCAATGTATTAGATTTTGGATTTTGTAGTGTATGAATTTGATTTAGATAAATGTATTAAACGGGTCTGGTTCGGTTTGAATCAAATTTATGTTTATCCAGGTACAAGTTGAATTTTTTGACATGAATAAGAATATGGGTCGAGTTTGGGTTGCATAATTTAACCCGTCAACCCGACGCCCCTAACCTTAAACACAAAAGCCCTCATGGTCCAATGGAAAAGCATGTCACGTCGCCCCCCATCCATCTGGGTTCAAACCTTGGGGTAGTAATATGTTTTAAATTTCTTTTTGTTATTTTTTAATCTATTTTTTTTTCAGTTTTTTTTCTTTGGTTTAACGATTTGTTTTAGTATGCAAAAACATTTTATTTTTCTACTATTTTTACGTTATAAATTTTAACACTCCCTCCGTATCAGCATTTCAAAATGTGTAACCACAAGTTACGAGATACGACTTATGATATAATTTCTAGAATAAATACGTGACAAGCCGTGTAGCGCGGGTATGATAACTACTTTATGCAAAATAAATTCACATTTTCCATTTACACCCATTTGCAAATACACTCTCTTTCTCCGCAGCTGTCTTCTACGGCTCTGAGAAATCCAAGCGATTATGTTCTTAATTCAACTAATCTCCCCTAAATCCACCACCTGATTCACACAATTTCCATACGCACATGCATGTAATGCATATCTATAGCTTTTACCGCCAGGATCTACACAACAATTTGCTCCTTATTTCTCCCCCAATTTGATATTCAGTTTTTAGATATGTGTTTTGTACCCTCACTTCATCAAATTGTAGTCTCACACACACAAACATACATTTACAGTGTTAATTTGAGGTAATTTTGCCGCGAGATGGTTCATACACAGTTCGTTTGGTCTCATGGAGGCAATCAGGTGTTGCTGTGTGGTGATTTCACCGGGTGAGTTGTTAATTTAGGGTTTTATCATCCGATTTAGGTTTTGATTTTGTTGTAATGCCATTTGTTGTCTGTGAAGGTGGATTAAGTATCAACAGATGGTTCCTGTGGAAGGATCGTCCACTATGTTTACGACGATTTGCGATCTGCCGCCTGGTTTGCACAAGGTATGATGAAATTAGAGTGTTTGTTAGCATTTTTGGTTGTTGATCGTAGTTTTCTAGTCGATATTTGATGTATTTATTTATGAATTTAGGTTGTAATTTAATTGGAGTAAATATTTTTGTTTTTTTGGATGAAGTTTAAATTCCTGGTTGATGGAGTGTGGAGAATTGATCAGCAACAGTTGTATAAAGAAGATGAATATGGAGTTAACAATATTGTTCTGGTCAAACAACCGGAGGTTATGCCTCAAACATTGATAGTTGATGATGGTCTACCAGTCATGGATATTGATAGTTTGGATGATCACAATCATGCTGATAATGTAAGTATTTATGAATTGCGTGTGTAATTCGTTTACATTTTTCATATTTAGGTATGTTTCCAAGTTGATGTTAGTTAGTGGGGTTTGATGTGCGTTATGGAACTGATTATTTATTAGTTTGTAGTGTTTACATAGCCTACTTTCGCTTGTAATTATTTAGGGGTCAAGTAATCAGTTTGACACTAGTTGCAACACAACTGATTATCGAAGAGTAGTGTAAAATTACTTATATGACCTTATTTTACTTGTTACTTTGTTATAATCAGAATTTGCTAAACACTCGACACCATTGAAAGTGATTATTACAACTACAAGCAGCCAAGCATCTTGAATCACTATTTCTTGCACCGCGTTTTATCACTACTGAGTATGCAATAACGAAAATGCTAACACCTCATTATGGGTTTTATCATTGTTGCAAGAAAATTGATTATCTTGATTTGGGACTCTACATTGACAAATATTCTGGCTATTTAACAAAAAGTTCAATTTTTTTCCTGGAATGAATGGAGTAAGAAATCAAATGACATTTTTTGTTTGTTGTTTTTTTAGGCTTCAACATCAAGCAATGTTCCTCATGAATCTCTGCTGCCATTACAGGCTGGAGACATAGAAACAACCCGTAATCGTTTATCACAGCATCTGTCATCTTACACAGTGTATGAGTTGATTCCTGATTCAGGCAAGGTTCGAATCCCTCCCCTTCCCTTTCATATCTGTTTTGTGTTATAGTCATTTCTTTTTGCCATTTGACATTTTGACTATTTTAACTGTGATGCTTTTTTGAATTTCAGGTATTTGCATTGGATGCTAATGTGAGCGTTGAAGAGGCCTTTATAGTTATGCATGAAGAGGTGCTACAACTTAAATTGCCATAACAGTAGATTTTATTCACGTATAACAGAATTTGTGTCTTGGTTTAAGGTGGCAATGTCGCCCCATTTTCTTGCAAATGGGTCGATTTGGTTCCTGGTTTATCTCTAATGGTTAAAATAAAAAAAAAACAGCTAAAAGATGAGACGTGTCAGATGGGCCAAAAGTCTCCAGGGTATATTTAATGCGTAAAACCTCCTATTCATATAATTCAGTAAGTTAGATGTAATCATATCTGACACCACTAATGCTTTATAAAATTAAATGTTCTTGCCTTTTTGGACAAAAAGTGCCTGGGTCAACCCAGCGGTTCCAACCCGACCTGTTTCAGCCCAAACAAAAAATTACTCGTCTGAACAGAAAGTAATTTGGTACCATATGCCATTGACATATTTTAGATTCCGTCCACAATATGTGAACTGTAACTAATAATCTAATTATAAATTTTTAAAATTTATTGAATCTCATTGTTTTCCTTTCTTCAGGGATTTGCCGTTGCACCCCTTTGGGATGAAGCTAGCCACCGGATTTCAGGGATGCTAACCTCATCAGACTTCATTTTGATTTTGATGGAGGTATGATACATGCCCTTGTTTGGTAAGCTATTAATCTGAAATTATGTACCTGCCCATTCTCATCGAACCAAGTACTGCTAATATGAATTTGGGTCCAAGGGTATATAATACATTTGGTTAATGGTCAGTTACCTTTCTAAATTGTATCCGAGTTAAGTTTTATATAAAAAGTAAATATGCACTCAATTTGCTTGTTATAGGAAATATATATCATTGTTACCAGTTTATAACAAATGTTACCATTTTCTACTGATAATATATAATTCAATCTTCTTGCAGTTACAAAGAAACCATGCAATGGTTGCAAATAACGTGCTCGAATTATCTTCAATCTCTGCTTGGAAGGAAGGAAAACTTCAACTTCAAAAAAGGCCTTTAATCAAGGTAACAAGTTTTTTTTTAAACTTCAAATTACATAAATTATTAGGGGGCTCACTGTATCAACAACTTCTTTTTATAAATTTTTTTACACCACAAAACACTACAAACATCTTTTTCAAGTATTTGCACGCAAACTCTGTAGAATATAAAATATTTCCGATGATGTAAATATTTTATGAAAATTTCAAATATGCTATGATTATTTTAAAGTTCCAACTCTTTTTATATATACAGGTTGATCCCGATGAGAGCCTCAATGCAATTGCAATTGGCATCTTGCACAATCACATATCAACAGTTCCTGTGCTATATGTGGCACAAGATACAACTTGTCCGCAATTACTTCATGTTGCTTGCCTAGGTGGACTCTTAAAACGTAGGGTTTGAATTACTCGATCAATTTTTTAAATTGAAACCTTTTGTGTTCACATGTTCTAATTTATCTTTATTGTGAAAATATAGATATCCACAGGCATTTTGAACACCGTATCGGTTATTTGCCTCTTTTTCAACAACCGATTGGCTCTCTACCAGTTGGTAGTTGGATCAGAGGTATAGGTGGTGCACGGGATTTACTAACTCTACCCACCCATGAACTTTTAAGTGATGCTTTCAGATTGTTATTAGATGGTAAGTATAATTTCTTTAGTTTATAGTAGAGGCGGGAAAATGTGTGTTTTTGTTTTGTTTTGTTTTGTTTTTTTTTTTTTTTTGGGGGGGGGGAGATAACGGGTCAAAATGGGTAGTTGATTAATGAAATAGTATTATTAAGATAATAATCTGAATCTTTTGAATAAAGCTATTTAGGAGATTAGATCTACTAAAAAGGGTCATTATTTGTACAGGTTGAGTCAAGTTGGTTTGTCCTTTTCTAACGATCTTTTATTTAATGAATGTGTTAATTATGGTAACATTATCATTAAGCTAATAATCTAAATCTTTTGATGAAAGTGATTTAGGAGGTTATATCTATTAAAATAGACTTTGGCCAATTTTCAAATACAACCCTAATTGACCCATTCATAAGTAAATTGAACATTCGACCTGTTTGAGATAAACATGAACCAAGTTGACCCGTTTGAACCATTTGTCTGTCCAATACATCAGTTCACATGTTCATTGCAATTTGTGATTGCGTGTGTTCTATATCTCATTGTTTCTTTCTTGATCTTGTGCAGAACATATAAGCTCGGTGCCTATTGTTGATAGTAAAGGAGGCCTTGTTAACATTTTCTCGAGAAGGTAATTTGTTACGGTCTTTGACTATTCAACTTAATTCCTATAAATTTTTGTAAATTCCACCAGAATATATTTTGATTAAAACCTGTGTTTATTTAGTGACATCACTTCATTAGCAAAAGGCAATGTATATGCTCGTATTCAGCTTGATCATGCAACCATAGCTCAAGTAAGCCCTGCCCATACATCTCATGCAGACTATTAATAATTTAATATTACATGTGACAAAATGGTCACGGTGGGCGAGTCGGGTAACGGGTTAAAACTGTCGGTTCTTTATTTTTTTTTATCAAAACGGTCCAGGTGGGATTGGGTTGCCTGCATACATTCATTTTTTTTACTTCTATAAATAGTTTATATGCTAAATATGATTTGAAAGACTATTTCTTGAAACCAAAATAATCTCTTTTATTAAAACTGATTTAGGAGCTTGTTATGCATCTGAAAAGTGAAAACACTTTGGATGGCTCTCAATCCATTTGGCCCGTTTCCTTTTAGTTAAATATTTTAGCCTAAGCCATTTGACCCATTTGAGATGAAACACATACCCAAATTGATGGATTGAAGTTCACACCTCTCAACTGAGACCAAGTTTATCTTTTTTTTATTTTATTTAAGAAAAATGTATTTCCTCCATTATTAATAACCAATGATTTTATTATGTGATCCAGGCACTACAACTGGTAGACAAGAAAGCTCATTCTAGATTTGGGATATGCACACGATCTGATAGTTTATATCAGGTCATAACTCTTCTTTCTGATCCAGGTATGCATTTCCATCTAAGCACATAGTTCTAATAGAGTAATAGTAATAGCAATATTTGCTTGGGTTAACCATTCACCATTTTACAAACAGTTATTATGGTTTACCAATTTAACAAATATTTTTAGCAAAGTCGACTAAAAAATGTATCCCATTTCTGCTTGTCTATCAGGCCAAAGTAGTCGTGTGTATTGCGTGACATTAGAGGTGGCAAATAGATGGGTGGGTTGGGTTGGATAACTAGTCAAAATGAGTTTGACTCAAATATGTAATTGTTATTACTTGTCTAAAGTAGCGGGTACAACCACTAGCTTAGTCTAGTGGCAAAGGTGTATACCAACACTTTACTAAAATAGGGAGGTCTTGGCTCAAGTCCCACTTGTGACAAAAATAAAAGGGGGGTCCGGGTTGGGCCAGTGGCCCGTCAGTGATCCAAATTGCTGTTAAAAAAAAAGGTGGCGGGTTGGGTCAATCCACAAACGCTTTTGGTGTTTACTTGATTTATATACATTGTTGTTGATTTGAATATGATAAAAAAACTATATTTACTGTGATAATCTAATTTTAAAAATAAAACCAATTGATAATTTTATGCATTGTGAATTCACTTTGGTGACTTTTTTTACTCCGGTCAACCCGTTGCCATTTTAGCTAGTTTTTAGGTGCGTACCATGATAACCAGAATTGACCATTTTAACATAAATGGGTCTAAATTGGCACCTGTAATTGTTTTTATGAGATCTAACCCATATTTGCTCTAAACGTTGTTGTATGTTCCCATCTTTGTGACAGGGGTGCGGCGTGTAGTGGTAGTTGAAGCTGGCTCCCAACGCGTGTTAGGGTTAATCACATTGAGGGACGTATTTTCGCTCATTTTTGGAGATTTCTGTTAAATTTTATTGTGTTATCATTTAAGAAAAATAGTGAAAGTTTTTAGCAAAGTTATTATATCATTATATGTTTAAGTTTATATTTCAAGAACAATGGATAGAATGATTTCCGGTTGTAATTACATTTGGTTACTCTAAAGGTTATGGTATTTAATGCAACTTTATTGTCATTTTCGTAAAATTTGTAACATGTCTATGATAGAACTTGACTAATATGTCTCTATACTATCTTAGACTCAGTGAGTCCACTGATAGGAACTATATTTTGAAACACTTTAGAACATAGGCGGGCCTATGTCTTGAGCGGTATTGTAAAAATTTTGAGGATGAAACTTGTAATTTTATTAAAGAATAAGTGATGAATGAAAAAAAAAACTTTGGGCCGATTAGCTCCAATTTGGACCGACTATCGATTAATGGTCCGATTTGAAGAAAAATCCAAGTTATCTCTCCGATATGCCGATTAATCTCGATTTTTGTAACATTGGCCTTGAGGATTGGGTTGGGGGGGGGGGAACAGTGCTCTCCATGAAAAAAAAAGTGTTATATACGCGTTAAAATCTCATCGTTCCCCATGAATTTTTTTAGTATTATATACGCGTTATATATCATTAGTCAACCGACCAAAAATTTCCGACCCCTATAAAATATTTTTTTGGGTCCACACTTGTTTTAAAAATAGCTCATTAATGAGTTAAGGGAGTCTATGATAGTTGAAGTCTCTTTTTATCAAGTTTTGGGTAGTCTGGTATGATTTTTATTGTGAACTCTAATCCATCATTGCTTAACCAGTGCTTGTATCTTAAAGATAAAGTTTTACTTTTCTAACTTGACCAACCAAATACATTTTTTATGCACTCTCTAAAAGGAGCTACCCACCAACTTTCTTGGTCATTCTACCCAAGAGACACATCATGTTATTCTCCTACCCACCAAAATTATTCATTTATTTATTAATTGATGTTTAAATATTATTATTTTTATTAAACGGCTAGTTCACCCCCCCCTCTAATGTTACTCTTAAATCTAAGATCTTTTTGTCCATTGTTTCTACTGCATGTTTAAAACCTGTCTGCGTTAACGTCATCACTTGAGATTCGATCATAACTTTTCTTTGTTGCTGATAATATGAGATTTGATCTTAACTTTTCAATCTCGATCAATGATCATTCTCTTATCAAACTAATACCTTGAGCCCCCACATCTTTCTTTTCTTTCTATTTAGGAGGTTCTTCTTGCTCCGGCTTTTATTGATTTTAACAATATCAAACGTTGTGGCAATAATTTTATCCGTGTATTATTTTATTAAAAAAACCAATACGGGTTGTATGGTTTAATACTACCCGTATAACATTGGACTGTATAATGGGAAGATGAATGACCAGTGTTAAGGGCGGCAACTTTTGTCGTTTGACTAAAGGGGAATACGGGCCGTATGGTACAATACGACCCGTATGGTTTAAATCATTTTTATTACAAGCCCTTAAAACAATTTCGGATGTATGTATAACAACCCTTTAAAAAACTAGATAAAAATAAAACTATAGTTTTAAATCATTTTTATTAAAAATAACCATTAAAAAATTATTTTCTATTAATTTTAAAATGGTGTGCACCACTAGAAACAGAAACATGTACACCATTTTCCCTTTCAAATCACCCGACACCTTCGGTAAACCTTTTTATAAAAAAACAATTTCTTTTACTTAAAAAATAATTTTTTTATCAATTATTATTTAAAAAGAAATAGTGACGTTGGCACATCATTTTCGCATGTGCACACCATGCCACCAATCACCTTAATTAATCAACCCTAGTTTAACTATATTTTGTTTTATTTTACCTTTAATTCTTTTTTAAAATAGAATGCAAACAATTTTTAACTTATAATAAAAAGTTTTTTTTATTATCTTTTAACAATATATTCTTTTGGATAAAACATTTTTTTTAATTATTTTTTTAAAATTTTTAATAACTATTCTTATTCTTTTGTTACTGTCTTACTATCAGTACTTTTGTTTGTATAAGTATCGAAAAAGTGACTCTTTTTAGGTCAGTGTTGTTGGATTTTACGTAAAAAAAATGGTCCACACGTATAGTATTAATTAAATTTCTGTTTATCTAAAGATTTTATAACGATCGGATTAATAATTTTTTTTAGAAAAAAAATCAAATAACCGGTTTAATATATAACTAATAATAATAATAATAATAGTAATAATAATAATAATAATAATAACGCTAATTGAAAAATGACAGATATTTTGGAGGTTATGACAGACAATCCTTCCCCAAAAGTTGTCCAGAAAACAAACCCTCACTAGATTTCTATCCCCCTTTTCATCATCTTTTTTCTGCCCCTCAAATCCAAACCCTAGCTCACGATTCAGTTTATTATATAAACACACACACGGGGTATGTGTACAGGACCATCGAATGGGTGGAGCAGAGCTCGAGGATTAGTGGTGAAGACGCTGGTGTTAATCGGCGGTGCTCTTTTGATCAAGCGATTGACCAAGTCCACCACTCGTTGGGACCATGCTCGCATCGTTTCTCAGGCTATCACCGGCGAAAAGGTGTGAAAATCGTTATTTAACGGAACTGGTTGATTTACGAGAAATTGGAGGTTCTTGTTGTTGAATTTATGTTTCCGTGGTTAATAGTAGCACGAGTTATCTTCTGTTTGTTGTTGTTTGCTTTCAATTTTTATAAATTCCTTACTGAATTTGTAGTTCTCGAAGCAACAAGCGTCTAGAGATCCGGATAATTTTTTCAATTTAAGGTATTACTTGTTTCCTGTCACATTTCCTCAACTGAATTGATTTGTTATTGATATGACCTTTTTTAGGGCTGTAGTTGCATTATGCTGTGTTAAGTTTCTGGCATTTTGCTCATTGAATCAGTAGAACCTCAATTTAGCTGTGAATTTGAGCTGAAAAGGCTTAAAGGTTATTGATAATGTGGTGTTTTTTTAATTGGATTTTGTTAGATGGCTTTGCTGCCCTGCTGCAGATATGGTGGATGGATCGAAGGTTCTATATTTTGAGCAAGTTAGTATACTACACATAAACTACAACTTGTGTATTCAACAATGTTTTATTTTATATTGTTATGCAATGCATGGGTGTTTACTTTCACATTTTTCAGGCGTTTTGGAGAACTCCTCATAAGCCGTTTAGACAGGTATACTACTTGGGTTCTTTTCATTGATTGAATTCCTGCTAGAATCTGATTTGGTTGTGTTATATCTCCTTTGTCTTTGACATGCTTGTTAAGGAGGTTAATGTGATATATTATCTTTTAAAGTTTTAGGTTTTAATAGTTTTATTCTACCATGACATTTGACATAATTTTAGATTATCCACATGCACCCCAGTTTGAACTTTAAAGGATATTTGATTTGTGTTTAGATTGCATAATAGCATCTACGATTTCTATGAAGTCATTTTAAGACCAGAGGAAGCAATGAAAATTTAGCTGACAATGCTACTATCATCATCTCTTCTGTTTTTCATTTATTGGGAAATTAGCGTGTGTTTCTGATAAGTAATATTACTGCTGCTGCTACTACTAGTACTAATTATTATTATTATTATTACTTTTTATTTTTTTGGGGGAGGGGGACTCTTCTTTTTGGAGGTACAAAATGTATGTCACTTCATTTTGGATTGTGCGGAAAGATAATCTATTAAATGCCGTTGTGATCTTTTGGTTCTGTTTTCCTTGTTTAGTTGTTCTTTATTATATCATGAATTTATACAAGCACAAAATGATTCTCTTTTGAATGAAAGAAGATAAACTATCTGGATTTTGTTCTCTGGCCTTGTTACCATTGATTTCGTCTACAAAAGATCTTTGTTTTTATATTTCTGACAGCCGACTCATTGCAGAGATTTTGTACCGTGAAACCTTGTCCAAAGGAGATGAAATGTGATGTTGAGGTATGCGATATGACAATACCATTTTTTCTTTCTTTGCAATTTACGTGGATTATTTGACTTGTTTTAAAAATGCAACAATGTCTTTCTAGGATGCCCACAATAACTACAAAACTATCCGTTTAAAGAAGGGTCATCATGGTGTTAATTTCATTATACTCCCATGTGTTACAATTATCTTTGCCTATTAGTATTTACCACAAAATACTAATATTTTATTTGCTTTACAAAATATGGCTAAAATTTTAGGGATTATAACTTCGAAAATCATCTATGTATATCAAAACTGACAGACATCAACTATTTATAACATGTTCAGTTGAGTACATATGCCATCAGGGATGCAGAGGAGTACAAGAACTTTTGTGACCGCTCAAGGGACCAGCGTCCATTGCCTGAAGAAGTAATTGGGGTAAGATTCACTTAAGCACTTCACACATTTTGTATTCTTAATTTAAGAAGACATATATACTTTTATTTAGAGCTTATTTATGGAAAGTCCTATGATTTATGCCTTTTGTTTCAGTAATTGTTTGGCATTAAAATCAAATATGAGTTACTTCTGTGGTCTGGTTTATCCATCGTGAAGTATAATGTTTTTGAAATTACTATCATTCAATCTTGACATTACATGTTTTGCGAAGCTTAAGTTCATGTGATTTTTTGAAATTACTCAAATTTATTTGAAATTTGTAACTATAGGCCGTTAAAGGTCATGTTAAAGTTGTTCCTTTTTTCCCTAATGATTATCTTTCCATGAAAAAAGTTCAATGTTTGAACCTACACTTGGTTTATTAAAGTGCCTGACTGTTAGTCAAATGCCTAAAATACCCTTCGATGATTACAGAACAGGGGATTCTTATAGGCCAAAAATCTATAGCATAAAATTTTACAAGAACAATACTTTCTTTTTGCATTATCAGCCAAATTTTGTTTAAATTATTTTATTATGCCTAGTTGCCAAAATTAGCTGCTTGTGAATGATGTGAAATAGGGAGGTATGAAATCAATAGACATATTTTTTCTAAGCTTACAAGTTACAATACAATGTTATTAAACATGCAGGATGTAGCAGAACATCTAACAACCATATATCTTAACCGTTGTGAACGAGGGAAGCGATGCTTATACGAGGGTTCAACCCCACCTGATGGCTTCCCCAATTCATGGGTAATAAACCATGCACTCCCTTTTGTTCTATGTTCAAACATATTCTTTCTAGGAGTGGCAAAATGGGCGGGTTAAGTAACGAGTAGAAAGTCTAAACAAGTATTTTTTGTCCAGTTGACCTAGAACTCTTGTCCAATATTTCAAATATTTTTTAAAGAACTAATTAAATATAATTAAGAAAATATATATTATTTTGCTAATAACCTCAGTTAGTCAATAAAATGATTTAGCAGGTTTTATGCATTATCATCAACTCTTACATTTCAAAATGAGTTTCTCTCTATGTGAACAGTACTCGGTCGTCATTGGTGCTTTTGGGCGGTTGTCCCACCCTTGAAAGCCACGTTTCCTGTTGACGCTTCCTCTCCGATATGTTTTGTCTTCCTGTTTCTTCACTTTTCTCCATGTCTCTACATTGGAGAGAGAGAGGCGGCGATATTTCGTCTATTGGTTTTCTGGGTTCGTCCTTGAAGAGAGAGAGAGAGAGAGAGAGAGAGCCGACGATATGGCCTAGCCCGGTTTTCTGTGTTTTTGACTTTCATCGGTTCATCGGTTTGGTCCGTCGTTCGGTTATTTCTCTCTCTCTCTTCTCTTTCTTGCCTTTACCAATCACTGTTGCCGGGTTTTGTGGAACCCTGGGTGGCGGTGGTGTGTTGGTCGTAGTAATTTTTCACAACCAGACCATTGTTATCAGGTTCTCCGGAACCCTAGGTGGCGTGTTGGCTCTGTGCGGCGATTTGTTTCTACACCTCTTTAACATAGAAGGTAGTGGATAGTAACCGTACAGGACACAAGGCATTATGTGCAAATGGTAGTGGATAGTAACATATTTGCTGGTTTGATTTCATTCAGTTTTATCGGATTTACATCATTGATAGCTCTGCTTTAGTTTTCTGAATAATGGTGGCCACAAACCATGTACAATTGGCCTGTGTCATTTCTGTTTGCCCTCTGGGATGTTTGCCCTTTGGGATGTTTATGCGATGCATTGAACATGGTGTTTGTCTGTCCGGCTCACGATTGGGTGTTTGGGAATTTCTTTGTTGCTTATGCTATGCCTAAGAGGCTGTGATGATTAAAGTTGAAGTTTCCCGATTGAATTTGAACAAATTGTGATACTTTGCATTTTGGTGAGGCAATCCCCATGTTTATGCGAAAGGAACTGCAGTTTCTTTCACATTGCAACGGGTAATTTGCAGCCATGTCAGCTTCAGGTTTCTTTGTCCATTTGTTTATAGATCTGAGCCTCAAAGCTAATAACCCTTAATCACCACTTTCTGATTTGGGTATTTTTGTTTATTTGTTCTTCATTGAGTTTCATGATTTCTTGAGTTTTAAAGTTGAGTTCTTGATTGAAACAAGCTTAGTGTTTCTGCGTTGGTGATAATTTACTAATTTCTAATAAAGTTTTACATTGTTTACTATCACTAGCTTACAAAGTGTTACACTGCTTACTGTCTGGTTCTGTAGTTTTCAAATTGCTTACTATTAGTTACTCATGTTGGTGTCAAATGATTTGTGTAGTATGTTATTGTAAAATGTCTGTTGTTTTGCGGCTTTGTATGCCAGTTTTATTAGCAAATTCGTTTGAAATTTACGCAAAAATAAGAGCAACTCTCATTATGACGCAAAACCCGCCGCGAAGCGCGGGCACTATTTACTAGTTAAAGATACATTTTGGGTGACTTTGTCTTTTCCATTTTGGCAAAGTTTTTTTTTGTTTTGCCCACTTGAGATAAAATGTAATCCGAATCGACCCATTTATAAGTAAACAGGTCGGAATTGCCACCTCTAACTCTTAGCATGTTTTCAACTGCATAAACCTTTTATCGTTCACACTTTTCAATTTTTTTCCTAGCAGAATGGTGCTTCATATTGTACCTCAGAACTGGCGGTCTTGAAGAACAACGAGATCCATACATGGGATAGGGGTTATGATGATGATGGGAAACAAGTTAGTTTGCTATACTAATTCTAGATTTCACTAGATAGAAAACTTTATGTTCGAACAAATTATATAACCGTTGATCATATAGTTGGCAAAATTGACATGTTTGGATGTCAAAACAGGGTTTAGCTAAATGGGTAAAGTGATAATTTTTAGGGCGAGTTCCACCAACACTTTTCACACATTCCTTTTAATTTTAGAAATAAATTTAATCTTTTTTAACATGATTAGAAAATATTTATTAAAATAATGATATAATTTATTTAAAATTTTTGGAAGGTTATAAAAGTATATTTAAACTACTTTAATACTGCTTGGCTTGTTCCTTTTTTTTGCTCGGTGATCCGTTATTAATAAAATACGATCCAAATCAACTCATTTTCACATAAATATGTTAAAGTTGTAACATATATATTTTATGGCGTTGCAGGTTTGGGGGGTGAAAAATGGTCCTTATGAATTCAAGCCTGCACCAGGACCTGCAACTGGACCTGGACCTGCCTCTACTTCTGTGGATATGCTGTCTCCTTTAAATTTCCCTCTTTCTATTGGTAAGAGGATAGAAGGTTCTTTTGTTCTGCAAGATTAGTTATGTGTTACTTTATCTACAATATATAGTTGCACAATAAATATTCTATCTTTACCTTTTCCTAATATACAAAAAATAGCCCCTTTTAACCTATGTAGTTATGGCTGCAAATGAGTTGCAGTTGATGATTCTTCTTGAGGCAAGCTTGAGCCGAAGTTTGTGCTTGAGTTAAGAGCTTAAATGTCTCAAAAATATATATTACAACTAAAGAAGCTCGAGTTGACCTTGACCTAAAAATATACTCGGTAAGTTTTGAGTCGGATTTGAATTTAGATAATACATGTTTTGAGTAGGTGTGTTCATAAACCAGTTTGATATTTATATGGTTCGGTTTTGGCAGTTTGATGGTCATGTCGATAAGTTGTGTTGAACTTGAGTTTTAAGTTGATACATGTTTTGAGTAGGGGTGTTCATAAATAAGTCGGGTTGAGATTTATATGGTTCGGTTTTGGCAGTTTAATGGTCCTGCTGATAAGTTGAGTCGAACTTGAATTTAGGTTGATACATGTTTCGATTAGGGGTGTTTATAAATCGGTTTGATTTATATTGTTTGGTTTTGGCAATTTAATGGTCCCGTCGATGGTTTGGAACTTGGAGCTGGTTGTGTTTCTTTTATTTTTGGAGTATGTAGTTGTGTATACGTGTTATATTCATTGATCATCTTTATCATTTCTAAAACTAATAATGGTGTAAAAAAGCAAAAAGTCAATCCAATTGCCAAAACAGAAGCATCAAATTGCTAAAAGCCTACCCACTCGTCTGGCCGGTTTGGCTTGTCTTCTGATACTGATACTGTAGTTAGCGGATGGTTTCGCCAGGCTTAAAATTTGTGTCAGAAGTCAGTCGGACGGTTAGAACCGGACAACTGGTCCGGTTCGGACTGTAAATATTGCTAGTTTTAATTATTAATTAGTCTTGTATTGTTTGGTAAAACTGATTATAAGTTTTGATTTTTTATGTTTTATATAATAGGGGGAGGATCAAATAAGAAGTATGTTTTTGCTAAGAACTCTAAGAAATGACCAAAACGTTTAGAAACGATATCAAACGAACTCCGATTGAGCTCATTTTAGCGGCGTTGGAACCGTGTCGTCGAACTCTGTCATCTTAGCTTTTAGGGTTTAGCTTTTAAGGTTTAGATTTTACGTTTGAATTTTAGGGTTTTAGCCTTATGGTTTAACCTTAGGGTTTAGCTTTTAGGGTTTAGATTTTATGGTTTAGGTTTTTTTGGGGGGTGGGGGTGGGGGGTGGGTTTTTGGGGGTGGGTGGGGGTGGGTTTAGGTTTTTGAGGGGGGGGGGGGGTTGGGGTTGGGGGGTTTAGGTTTTTGGGGGGTGGGGGTGGTGGTTTTAGGCTTTTTGGGGGGTGGGGGTGGGGGTTTTAGGCTTTTTGGGGTGGGGTTGGAGGGGGGTTTAGGTTTTTGGGGGTGCGGGTGGAGGGGGGTTTAGGTTTTTGGGTCCGGATTAGAGTTCGATGAGACGGTTCCAACGCCGCTGAAATGAGCTCAATCGGAGTTCGTTTGACCCACTTCTTAGCGTTTCTTAGCGAAAAACCACTTCTTAGTGGAAACTTCCCCTTATATAATAATACTTTATAAAGCAGATAAATAGTTATTTAAAATGATTACTGAGAATGAATAAAAGTACCAATCAACTTTAATTTTAATTATTTAACTATTTAGTTTAGATTTCTTAATTTGGGACCTTTGGGGCCAGGTTTAAGGCCGTCCGACCAAACACAACTAATACATCACATGGATTGACTAGACGCATAATCATGTGACTGTTTTTCTATGATAATTAGGTTTTTCTGGGGGACGCCTAGAAAATCCAAAGCAGTTTGGGTAAACCCCCTGACCTGACCATATACATATTTTTTGCCGTAGCCGGGATTCGAACTGGAGACCTTCTATTTGGAAAGTCCCCGGGACAAGGCCCTTTTGGTATAATGTGACTATGTGAGAGACATAATGGGTTAGTTTGTTGCTGCACTAGATCTAATTTAAAGTTTAAACTATAAAGTTATCGACTGCATTTTTCTATGATTCTTGTATTTCTATTCTTGTCATGACTGACATCCCCTTCTCTATCTACCTTCATTGGACCTCTAGAACTGAATTCCTCACAGACACATCAACATAAACGATTCAAACTCAATGGATGCAAAACCAACTTCACCATTGATTGCCGGCACTTTCCTTACCATGCTTAGATCCTTTTTGTCAACACATGTATTGTCAGACTCCGACAACCTTGTTCTGTCACTATCTACATCTCTTTCTACTTCGAACCATCCTTATCTGCCTCTAAATCTCTGGTCTGAATATTCGGCTTGTGCAACTAACTTGTACAATCCAACTTGGAACGTGTGCTCACTTTCAAGGTGTTATTCTATCAACACTTGGTTCATTACTAAGTTCAACCTTTCCTAATACTTTGTAGCAATTCTTAAGGATTAGCAGCACAACACAATATTATGTAAACGAAATATTGCTTTGAGAACTTCATAAAGAGCTTAAAAAAGTTTTTTGAATTAGTTGTCTTGGGAGTTGTACATCTGTTTTTAAAATTTTAAACAATAGAAGCATGAATATACATACAATGGTGTAAAACATTTGAGAACATCCCATCACCATAGATCCATTTGCAAGAAACAAACAATTAAAAAAAAACAATATGAAGGATAAGGAAACCAATAAGAAAATGAACCAACAAGTTGTAATATACATATTTTAGAATGCTTATTATCTAGTCTATTTTGTTTTTTTATACAATCATGTTATGTTCCAAGATATAGGACCTTATAGGAAGTCTCTATGACAACTCATTCCATACTTCTTCATAAACCTTCCGCACGCTACAACTACGCATAAAGTTTTTGACTTTTTCTTTAGACTTGATCTTTCAAGATTTGTAACATTCTGGATTTTGAACATTGTAAATAAATTTATACGGGCTCTGACATAACATTTACTTAACTTACATTGTTGTCAGAGTACATGGCTCGGACAATGCACCTTTCGAAAATGCCCTTTCTGTTTTCATAGAAGGGATGACTTATTTTTATTCTTTATATTTATATATAATATGCTTTTTTAAGTTTTGACATCATATCAGTAAAAAAAACTACATAGTCAATTGTACATCACATTACATGAGCTCTACGCCATCAAATTTATATGTAACCGAGTCAAAAAGAGAGAGCAAGGTTTAAACTTTATGTATCATACTGATATTAGTATGAGTATACGTAATATGTTAAGAAGCGTGAAAAGTACGTTCATGTTAAGAGACTTAATCCAATAGATAATTACTATTATTATAATTTTTGTTTTTGTTCTTATAAGTGTTAAGTTTAAATAAAGGATAGGCTAGTTTTCTTATATTTTGATTAATTTCGATAATTTTTCTATAATAATTTATTTCTTTAAATATTCAAGGCTTGAGAGTACACTTTATTTTTAAATTAAGGAAGGGTTAAAAATATATTTTAGTAACTAAAGATCTTATTAAATATACACATCCAACACACACCTGTAACAAAATTCTTCTTCATTTCCCGCCACGACGAGAGGGAGGCATGACCTATCATCGTTCTAGATCACGGAATCTTCCACCATCTCCAATGGCGAAGCTTCACTTCAAACTCGAACGCGTTGTCTCTCGTCAGGATCAACTCAAAGTTTCGTTCAATCACCTCAAATCTCAGATCAAATTCGGTTTGCTCGAGGTAATTGAATTCAAATAGCTACGAAAATTCCACGAGCACATAGCTTAATTTTATCACTTCTTTACGAATTTCTAGGCTGAAGATGTATTCAGTTCGCTAGCTGTTCCACTGATGAAGCTTGTCGGTTTGAAAAACGCTGAAATGGCTGAAGAAGGAAGATCAAGCACAGTTTTCACGAAGATCTGTTCAAATGATCAGGTAATGTGTTTCACTGTAGTGCGTGTATGCGTTTCAAATCGATTAGTTATTTAATTCAGTTCGTGAAATTAAACCTAGTTTCATTGAGGTGCTGCGATAGTGCGATTAGGATTAATAGAACTTTTAGAATTTAGTTTTATATCTGTGCATAGAAAAATTATCTGTTAATTTCTGGTTTATTACTTGTGGCATCATACAGTATGAATGTGAAGACACGGTTAGAGTGGATACGCCTAACTCAATGTCAACCGCCAAGATGGAATGCGATTCACATAAGTTGGAGGTACCTTTGTTCTTACTGTTCAAATAGGATCAAAATTGTGCTAGATTTGAAACAATATCGCTATGCTGATGCAAGACATTCTCAGTTGTCACTTTGCCTATTGAGTTTTAAACTATTGAACTAATTGCTCATGTAGATAAGTAGGACATACTGATCTTCACCAGCATATTTTATTGTTATTATTAGAACTAGTAGTGGATAATATGTATGAGAATCCTAATATAGTAATTGTTATAACATTTCTTCGTTGATGGTGTTGGTAGCGAAGTGTAAATCTTCACAAAATAAATTTGTCTTCTAAATTATTGTAAGGGGAAGGTGGTAACAATATAAAATTGTAATTCTTATACTATTCGGGCCACTTTAACATGGATTGACCATGCAAGTTTGCTATATAGGGGATATTTACAGGTCTGTTTGTAGGTTTAATGTAGGGAATTACCAGTGGAAGACTATAACCTATGCATAACTAACTTTATGTACCCTGTATTTATCCATTCATTGAAAAAGAAACAGTTCCAATTGGAAAGTGTTTTAACTTTCAATCATATATTAACATGTTTGCCTATTCATCCATATCAATTATAAATTCCAACGTGAAGGTGTTTTGCTGCTTTTACATCATAGCCTTTTACCTTTATACTATATATGGAACAATTTCAATACAGAACCAATTTTAAGTAGAGAATCGTACATAGTGTTGAGCAGATATAGAGGGAAGGTGGTTATTTAGTTACACATCAATGTTAAAGCAATAGGTATTGGTGTTTAGGCAATTCTTGCAGTTCTCGACTTAAAATTGGTTGTGTATTGAATGACCATCTACTATATCTAAAGACAAAAGAGATATCTTCGTAGTTTTTATAATCTATCTCTAAACAATTTATGTATATGGATTCTTGTGCTTGGGAAACTGCAGGAGGACTATACAAATAATGCAATCATGGCAAGCAATGAGCTTATTCATAAACAAAAATTACAGCTTATGCAACTAGTGCAGCTTCTCAAACAAGTTGAAATTTGTGTTAATTCTAGCCAGAAAAACATGTTTCAAACCATTGATGACCACAAAGACCGTATCCACATGTTTATGAAAAAAGCTGTCACTTATATATCTGTCATTCAACAATCAAGCCATGATGGCCATGCCTTCAATATCACACTAAAACTTCTGAAAGCTGTATATGATCATGTCATTGAAGGCCTAAGCTCAGTTGAGGGAGGGGTGGATAATTTCATTAACAAATTAACTGATGAAATGTGTAAGCCGATGATCGAGTATGTCAAGAGTTGTAAGGCTGAAATTACAGCTGGCACATGCCCTCGTTTATTGGTTGCATTGGAGGATATGAGAGGGGTGGCAAGAGATGGAAGAGTAGAATTGGAACAAGCAAGAAAATTGGTTAGAGTAGCAGAAGAAAGGAAGGCTGAAGCATTGAGCATGTTGAGAGAATCAGAAGAAAAAATAAAGAAAATGAGACAATACTTGGATGTTTTCATTAATGACAAGAAGGAAACTAATGGTCATTATGCGAAGAACAAAGTAAGTCCTACATTTAGTCATTCGAGCATGAAGTTATTTGCACTTTATAGTTTTACTGATAAATTTAACCAAACTCATGATTAGTTGTTTGATTTAGCGTATTCCAATCCTTAATGATACTAGAATCTGGAAATTGCCTTTCCTACATAAAATTCTCATAATTGAAGTTGCTTTTATGTAGTGAAAGTTGTAGTTGGCACAATGGGTTGTTTTGTGTGTTGGGTAACAGGTCACAACTGGTTGGGTTGACCCGCCAACTATGACTAAAATTACTGTCAAATATTTTTAATTACTTAAAGTATACTTTGGGCGTCTTTTAAACTAGTTCAACCCTTTTTAGGTAATTTTTTTAAGTTTTAGTCATTTGTTGTTTAACCCATAGTAAATGTACTGAAATTTGGATTGAGTCAGCTTGGTTTGACACCATAGACCTCCCAACAATTTGTTAAAAAATCTTATTAGTTCTTTAAATAATAAATACATTAAAAATGATTAAAAACCAATACTTGTTATAAAAATTAACTAGTTTTTTCAGGATGAAGTCATTCAGGAGGTTGTAAGAATTTAAATGCACTTTTAGCCCATTTGACCTGTTATAACTAAGCCAAGTTTTTCATTTAACTTTTTGACCCGTTTGTGATCAAACAAAACCCAAATCAAACTATTATAAATTGAACGGGCTGAAACCAATCCGTCACCTAATATGATTTGATCTTTGATTGCTCAACTTCTATTCGTCTCTGCTCCAGTTATTAGCACCAGCACCACAGGAGGATCAAACTAAAGATGACAAGCTACTCTGGGAACTACTAAAAAAGAAACAATCATGCCAACAGCCTGAGAGCCCGTGCGGGACCAAAGAGATTCTTCGGGTTGGAATCAGCACCAGAAACCCTAACCCGACAACTGGAAAACCATCCATCACTCACAGTCACAGACCACCAACACGGGCCTACATGAAACTGAAAGCACACTCAATGGGTTCCTTGCTCCCATTGGGCTTATCACCATCATTAACAAGAAAATGAAGTTTTATCATGTTGTTAGCGGATTTCATTCGAAAGGTAAATCTCTTTTTCGCATGTTAGATCACAAGAGAATAGAGTAAATGAATAAACGGACATCGGGCTTTTTCTTAATAAACTATAGTCGAATACTTTCTTATGTAGTTGATGGTTGGATTTCACAAAGTTGCAAGCTTTTGATATTTGTGAAAAGTTAATAGATCATAAAGCAGTTTGGTACTCTCCTAAAAAAACATACAAAATCATCAACATTCAAAAGATATGTGTCCACTTGAGTCACGGGCCGGGCTCGAGTTGAATAAAAGGATCAGAGGGGCACTTTCAAACCAGTCCGAGATCCGAAACCGGTATCCAATCCAATCCGAAACCGATAGTGAAACAAGTTTGGGTGAAACCGGTCTAAGTCTGATCCGATCCGCCAGTTTGAAACCGGTTTGATAATGTATCGTTGAAACCGGTTTGATAATGTATCGTTGAAACCGGTTAAAACCGAACCGAACCGAACCAGATTAGAAGCCGATCCGGTTTTGACTTTCGTTTTCCTGAACCGAGGGTAGGAGAGTGGCGTACCAACCACTAGGGGTGTGTAAAAAATCGAAAATCGAATCAAATCTGTAACTGGAAAACCATTCGGTTCGGTTAACGAACATACATTTTTTTTGGAATTCGAGCTTAACCGAATAAGTGATAACTATATATGTTGAATTCGATTTATTTGGTTCAGTTAGACAAATTGCCAATACAATTCGGTTCGGTTAACGGATATACCTAGAAAATTAAAAACCAAATAAACGAAAACCGACCAGTTTAACACTCCTACCAGCCACCAGGCCTGACTGCAATCTGACTCTATACATATACATTTTTAATAGATTTTATAATCTGACTTCAGATTTACACATCTTTTAATTTTGACTTTAGTTTTACATATCTTTTAAATTTGACTTTAGATTTACAAATCTTATAATTTTCACTTTAGATGATGACCATTCATCTTCTATTTAGTCCTTTCGTCTATGATTTAATTTAATGTTAGGATGCAGCTGGAGTTAGTTATCTGAATAAAAATGGCTAGATTTTAAAAAAAATAAGGACAAAAAAGCTAATTTTTTTTTAAATAAAAGTGATTAAAATGAGTAAATTATAGAACGAAAATAACACTTTACTCTATTTTTAATAATTATATAGCAACAATTGAAAGATGTAAGCTATAAATAAAAACATAATTTATTTACGTGAGTTGATGTACAGAAAGTATAATTAATAACACCCAACAAACTTATAAATTATAATTTATAGAATTGGCAACAATATTTAAAATTATAACGTAGACAAGTAGACAGCTTAACTTACCTTCCGAGTCAAGTGGGTCCATTTTCTGCTTAACTGTAAAGATCCCTCTTTCTTCTCTCATCCCTTCATAGTTTCAATTTTCAACTCAATTTCCTGCTCCGTCAGCCACAACCACCGGCATCTATGGGCAATTGCTTCTCCGGCGGAGGCCATGGCAAATTCGCCGTTGGCGGCACTTCTTCCGTCCCCAATACTCACGGTACTAACGACGCCGTCGATAATTTTTTCAAATCTCGCGGCTACAATGGCCTATTCTATCAGATCGAGGTATTCTCTCTTATTCAATTCTGTCACCAGAACATTCGTTTATCTTACACACACACACATATATATGTATGGATATAATGATATATACGTATTTTGTATTCACCGATTCCAACGGATTTGTTATTGCTAATATTCAGACTGAGATTTTGGATGCATATTGTACATTATTTTGTAATAATGAAAAATTAATATAACAGTAGTGGAAATTAGAAAATTAATAAAAACTTATTGCGAAGGTTTTTAAGTGGTGACTGTTAGAATCATTATCCTTTTTCAGCAAGTGATGTGAATATTTCGGTTGATTGCTTAGCTGAGTAAGTGTGTATATAAGATAAATAGGTTTGATTCACATTGAGGTTGAAAGAGTTTACATTAAACCGAGGATCAGGTGATCTATGTTATGGTTTAAACGGCTGCAGCTTTAGGAGTTGTATAGTGTATACTTCCTCTAATTAAAATTTAAAAGATGGATGGATTTTGGCTTGTTTTTAGCTTGAATTTAATGTGGATTTTGGCTTGTTTTTAGCTTAAGATGTTAAAATCAACACCAATGATTAAAATTCCAGTTGTTTGCTGTTGTATTATATTTTGCATCTGAAATGTATTTTGAATATTTGATGTGGATGTTTAATATGTAAATCTTTTCCCCCTGAAATGGAAGGAAAATGAAAGTATTATTTATCTGAGGTCTTGTGTAATAAGAAGACATGAGTGGATCACTCTTAATATGAGTTATGCTTTAAGCATACTCTTTACTTCTTTCCTATTTGCTTTCTAGTGTGATGTCCTTAGTAAGATGTCATATGGTAGTTTAGTACTTTTTATTGTCGTTTTTTTGGGTAACCGTGAGAATTTGTTACCGGAAAACCCATGGGACACACCAATATCCAGCTTACCAATGGGATCAGCTTTGGATTAGATGTTGTAATCAAATTACTTTACTTGATAAGCTAAGCATTAGTCATAATGATCTTATTAACAAATTCCTTGCAGTTATCTTTATCTGCTTCAAACTTGCGTGACAGAGACATGCTTTCCAAGGTAAGTTTATCAGTTTCTTCACAGAGAAAATAAAAAAAATATGATGTACCCATAAAATGTAGTTCTTTGATAAAGAGAAAAAGGAAACATAAGAAAATGATTACATGTCTATAAGCTGTGCAATATCTCACATGTGTGTTCTGTTCATAGAGTGATCCTTTAGCAGTTGTGTATACCAAAGGAAAAGATGGTTCGTTGCAGGAGCTTGGCCGTACAGAAGTTGTTTTAAATTCATTAAATCCTCAGTGGATCACAAAAATAAAAGTTACTTATTTTTTTGAGACTGTTCAAACACTCTTGTAAGTGCCCGCAGATCATATTTTTATATTTATACAGATATACATCTTTATATCAATACTATTTACACCACTAATTATCTTAGATCACAGGTTCCGTGTGTATGATGTTGACTCTCAGGTTCAAGGCCCAGAAGCAAAGGTATATGACACAATTATTTTTTTCAAGTAACTTAACTGAGAATTTAAACTTCATTAGTTTTCAGTCGCTGATGATTTAAACTAGATCAGTGCTTTCAGCTAAAATTGGCAACTTTTTCCTTCCTCATTGATTTATGTCATTTATTACCTTAATGGGATTCCTATGCAGACACTTAAGCTGGATGACCAGCAATATTTGGGCGAGTGTACTTGTAAGTTGTCTCAGGTATTAAGTTTTTAACTTACCTGTTTGTTTTGTCATAACCTAAAATCAGTGTGATAAATTTTAAGTAAGTAGAATCTATCAGTTTACAATTCTTTCTCCATTTTGTGGTTTGGATAAATCGTTGCACCCTTAGATATAAATAGAGGTGACATTTTCTACACATTTTACTTCTGAATAGGCCGATTCAGGTGGTGTGTTTTCTTTTTAATCTCAAACAAGTCGAACAGGTCAATCAAGTTGAAAGTTGTCCGCAGTCTATTCTTAAGGCATCAACCTTCTAAATCATTTGATTCAAAGTAATAGTGCAAAATACATTTTTTTTTGTAATCATACTTAACATTTAGCACATTATAATTATCATCAAAAGTTCAAAATTTTAAATATGTGTTTGCGGGTCAACTATATTTGGCGCATTTCAATCCTAACCCGTTTTGGCCCATTTCACAGTACCTGACACGCCCATCTTGACACCACTAAATACAGGACAAAATTGTTTCTCTCATGTAAATATTTTATAATTTTCTCTTCTACGGGTCATTATAGTACATTTATTTTATTTTTGTAAATATTTTATAGTTTTCTCTTCTATATCTTGATTAATGAGATAAAATCTTGAGTTTCTAGGGACTGAATTCTAAAAATACTTGGCTTTGATTATCCGTCATTTGAGGCACAAACCGTACTTTGATTTTTGGACAATTTTTTATTTCTATGTAGATAGTCACTGATCCAAAGCGCTCCTGGACCACAGATCTTGTGAGCATTTCAGAATCTACTGAGTCAACCCGGCCAAAAAAACTTGGACAGCTCACTGTTCATGCGGAAGTAGAACTTGTCTCCAAGACTACTGCAGAGTTAACATTTAGATGTTCAGATTTAGAAAACAAAGATTTTTTCTCCAAAAGTGTAAGTACCTTTTGATCTGTTATTCTGTTATTAGATAATTACAAGTACATTTACTCATTTTATTTTATTTTTTACAGGACTGTTTTCTAGTAATTTCAAAATATGTGGAGAGCGGGGCTACTTTTTCAATTTGCAGAACAGAGGTTCTGAAAGACAACCTTAATCCTGAATGGAAACCGGTTTTTTTAAACATGTCACAAGTTGGCAGCAAGGTATAACCGTATTAGTATATCAATCCTGCGGTCTCATTAAAACATATAAAAATATGTAAATCATGATTATTGGTTCAATTTATGCAGGATAGCCCACTGATTATTGAGTGCTTTAACTTTAATAGTAACGGAAAGCATGATTTGCTTGGGTAAGACAACACTGTTATATTTGATGCCCTTTTTTCTTTATATTAATTTCTGATTTTGCTTAGTAGTTTTTAATCTGTTTTTGTTTGTAATTCTTGTGGCCCGTTTAGCAAAGCTCAAAAGTCACTTGCTGAGTTGGAAATGTTATCTTTTAGTAAGCAGGGAGAGAACTTATTTTTACCCATTACTATTGGGAAAGGTCATCAGTCAAAGGTCCTAACAACACACTTGTATCTCTGTACACATATTTGTAGGGAATATAGAGGTGGCAATTATGACCTGTTTATTTACGAATGGGTCAATTTTCGTGTTTTCTATCTCAAATGGGCCAAATAAATTCTTTTCGCTTACAGGGGAATGTGTCAAACTGGTCAAACGGGTTGAAAGTCACCCCAACCTCCAATATCGTTTTATTCAAATATTTAGATTTTATTATTGTAACAATATTACTTTGTAATCATAGCTAACGTGCCCCTTATTTTTAAAACTATTAAAACGTGGACAAAACAATGTTTGCGGGCCTGTTACCTAGCTTGCCTGACTCGCCCATCTTGTAACCTCTAGTATGGATCCATAGATTATACTGTTGTGCTTTAGTCTTACTTGCAATTGTAAATTTGATATAGGTGTTGAAAAGTCAATTTTTTGTGAAAAAGTTTTCTGAAAGTGTTCAGCACACCTTTCTGGATTACTTCTTTGGTGGATGTGAAATGAATTTCATGGTGGCCATAGATTTCACAGGTATCTGGATTCTTATTTGTAGCTTCACGCAGGCATATGTTGTCATAATATCATACAATTATCATTATATGTTTATGAATTATTAATTATGCTGCTTAACCTGTAAATTTAATTTCCAGCTTCAAATGGAAATCCCCGACTGCCAGACTCGTTACATTATATCGACTATTCTGGACGTCCGAATGCATATCAGAAAGTGAGCAGCAAAGTTTTTAAATTTTTTGTAGTCTTTTAAAATCTATACTATATAATAAATAAAGGTTTTTTATGCCACGTGTCGCAACCATATTCAATCTTATCATTCTTTTCCCGCCTCTCTCTCTTATTAAATGCACCCATATCTTTTACTAAATTACTAATTATACTAATAAAACATATTTATTTTAAATTATCTATTATTATAAAAAACTTTGAAACCTAATTATGTAATTTTTATTTTCAATCAAATAGTAAATGAAAATCAAATTACATTAAATAGTAATTGGCGTATTTTCGAAACCCAATTATATATTATTTTTTACATATTTTGAATTTTGTTTTCTATCCTTAATATATGTATAGTAATACATTTTTACACCTGTAAAATACATAAATAAAATTTGAGAAATTTGTGTATTGATATTTTTCACCCCGTGTGTATTACACGGGGTCTAAGCTAGTATATAATAATAAAAGACTGCTAATAATGTTCCACCTATCTTAGGCAATACAAGAGGTTGGAGATGTACTGCAGTTTTATGATAATGATAAGGAGTTTCCTGCATGGGGCTTTGGAGCACGCCCGATCGATGGTCCTGTTAGTCATTGTTTTAACCTAAATGGAAGCAGTGGCAAAAACGCACAGGTCAGTTTTAAACTTTTAATCTGCAAATAATTTTTTGTATTTTTTTGAAGTGTTTAGTTTTCCGTATAGATTTCCTTACAACCAAAGAAAGCCTATTTTATAATTATTAACCAGTTGCAATGCATACCTTATATGCTTTCTTGCCAATTTTCTGTCAGTAAAAATAACTAGCTGCAAATAACTAGTATACCTCTACTTTAGGGGGTGATACTTCGTGCTGGGTTCCGGTTGGAGGGTTTGGGTCAACCCGAACCTGGGAAATAATACCCAACCGAACGAGTCGTGATTAATTATTTGTTTCAATATGCTACGCTTACCAGGTTGCAGGTATTCAAGGAATTATGACAGCATATGAACAGGCCCTTTCTAATGTTAGGCTTGCAGGGCCCACACTATTTGGACCTGTAATTACCTCTGCAGCAACAATAGCCAGCCAATCAGTGGCAGCTAATGAGCACAAGTATTTTGTACTACTAATCATCACGGTATGCATCATTTTTCACCACCTTTCATAAACTGTCAGTTTTCTCTTTGAATCGGGGTGGCAATTTTTACCCATTTACTTATTAATGGTTCGATCAAGGTTATGTTTAAATCTAACTGGTCAAACGGGTGAAAATCGCACAATGTGCGTTATTTAAAGCATTAAACATCCTAAATCATGTTATTAAAAAAATCTTTATATTTGTTATGCTAATTATACATAAAAGATTTGGAAAAAGGGTTTCATGTCACCTAACCTGCTCGATCCGCCCATTTTGCCATCTGTAATGATAGAGTTTCTGAGAAAGACCCTTGTAATATTATCCTATACTCTGTTATGATTGCACAGGACGGAGTGATAACCGATCAACAGGAAACAATCGATGCCATTGTGATGGCATCCGATCTGCCACTTTCCATCCTCATTGTCGGTGTTGGTGGGGCCGACTTTAAGGATATGGAGGTACTAAAATTACTTCCATGCTCTTCTTCTATAGCATAGGCTGTCATGAGTATCATACCAAAGCTTCCAGGATGAAGTCTATAAATACGTATTTATTTTTCTACGTTTGCAGATTTTGGATGCAGATAAAGGCCAGAAACTTCAAAGTTCAACCGGGCGTGTTGCGTCACGTGATATTGTCCAGTTTGTTCCTTTCAGGGATGTACAAGGTAATATGCCACCTTTTCCATGTGGTGCACATATATCAATACGGGCTAGGTTGGGTCAGGTTGACCTGAAACACTTCTACATATATATATAATATTATATATATTGATAGTTGTGTTAATATAATTTCAAAATACATATTATCACAATAATAATATAATACTTTGAATAAAACGATTTAGTAGGTTCTATGAATTAAACTACACTTTAGGTGACTTTCCACCTATTTGACCCGTTTCCTTTTTAGTTATTTTCGTTTATATTCTTACCTATTTGACATGTTTAGAAGGTAAACATGCCTTTTCTTAAACGGAAATAAAATGTAGAATATTGTCTAAGCAAACAAACAAACACGCCCTGTAATATCCCACTCAACATAGTCTAAATAACATGCTCTCATTTGCAGGTGGAGAAATGTCGGTTGTTCAATCACTTTTGGCAGAACTACCATCACAATTCTTAACCTACATGAGAAACAACGGCATTCAACCAAAAACAACATTACCTACAACGTAGTAAAACCAATGCTTTCCGTCATATTCTTTGTACAATATTTTATTTCACAATCATGTCCCACGGTACCAAATAGGACCAGACCATGCATCTCTCATTTCGTTTTTTATTTTGTATCCGCATGATCTGAGTGAACTTGGTGGGCCATCAAAAGTAGCCCACCAAACCGGACCAGATCATGGGCCATACAAAAAAGAACAACATTGACGTTGTGTGCACCAAAGTTCATTTGCACAGTTTGTCTACAAGTTTCGGACCGTTAAGCACGAGCCCAAGCCATAGCCGGTTGACCAAATGCTTATGCCCATTTGTGTTTCATCCTTTCAATCTTTTGCCAGATTTTTACGGTTGTTTTTCGGTATTACATAGGTCGCTAGGGTTTTGCATTTGCTGATAACGAATTTGTGTTACATTCGAGTTCATATTTCAGTTTTTACAAAAATTACTTCGAATGTACACGTTTCCGTGTGTGTGTTAGATATGAAATTGAAAATTGGTAATTAACCAAAACATAAACTCAAACAATGCTTTAGATTGTAGGAGCTACCCCCTGATTAAGGACTTGTAAAAGTTACCCCCTGATTAATGAAACCAATGCTTTAGATTGTAGGAACAAGCCCAAGATGGTCGGGCCCATTTTAGAAGACCCATTAGGGTAAAAGGTCCACAACACCTACTATAAATATGGAGGCATAACCCCATATGGAGGGAGGTTCTTCTCCCTCATTTCCACCCTCCTTCTCTCTGATATACCCATATTCTTATATATGCTTAACTATCTTGATGATGATACTGACTTGAGCGTCGGAGTGCCCTCGGGAGCAACCCCCCCGGGCCCTATAATGAGCATTTCCTGTGGATGCAGTTCTGATCAAGACCCAAGAAGACGACGGAGCCGGCCGCGTGTAGTCATGAAGGAGCCTTCGGGGTCCCCCGTGACGGGACTAATGGCGAGTTGTGTCGTAGGTACTCTTCCAGGGATACTAGAAATGGGCAACCTTTGTCCATCACACATCGGTGTAGATACATGATGCTACATTGGCGCCATTCGTGGGACCTTGTGTCCAAACAGAACCTGATGAACTCCTACGCCACTGAAATACGTGAAAAATAGCTAGATGGTAGACGTCGGGACGGAAGGACTGTCAGAGAGTGAGGAAAAAAAAAGAGGAACAACAATGGGTAACACCCCCAAATTTATTTACTTATTAAATAAATACAGGTTGCAACGATTGGTTCATTACACGATAGCGGAAGCTGTAATAGTGATTTCTAAGACTTGATTACATATACAATTACTAAAACTAAGTAATACTATGATCTAAGTTCTTCTAGATCAACGATAGACTTGAGACTTGATATTCTACGTCCTTCCAGCTACTAGGAATTGATCCATCATAGCTAGCCTATTCCAACCGCGCCATGGCTAAAGATTACCTGAGAAACATACTTGAAAATGTCAACACAAAGGTTGGTGAGTTCACAGAGTTAGTTATATTAGTGCTTATAGTTTTTCCCGAAAACATGTACATGACTTTACCGTCATAAAACTAAGTAGTTTTTCCCGAAAAACTATACATGACTTAACTGTCATAATTAATAAGTAGTTTTCTTTTGAAAACATTACCATGACTTAACCGTCATAAATCCAATGTTTAAACATGATCATTTTAACCTGATCAAAACCCTTTGTATAAACCTGATCATTTTAACCTGATCAGAACCCTTTGTTTAAATTCAATTGTTCGTAAATAGTTCCAGTTGCATGTGATAATCAGAATAAGAATTGTTGACCCATTTGTAAACTAGCTAGGAATACAAATAATATGTTCCTACATGAGCCGTAACCAAACCATGACAATTGTACACGCCCCTAATTTCGTTATCCGGTTCTATGCGGCCATAAATCCTCCAGATTGTGGTTAGCGCGACTAACCATGACCGGGAGACGTCACTCTCCATAGTACTATTCATAGGACCCTAGGCTACAGTTAATGGTTACTAAATTGTTCCAGGGGACTTTAGCGGCCTCAAATCGTTTAACTCATGTAAACATAAAAGTCGAGTCTTATCCTCTTGTTATCACATAAAAATAGTTGTAAGTATGTTCTTTCCCCAAATCGTTGAGTGTTGTTCATCCGAACAATCGTTGTGTGTTGTTCATCCGAACAATCGTTGTGTGTTGTTCATCCGAACAATCGTTGAGTGTACTTGTGTCCAGATGTTTAGTTGAGCAAGTTTTCTCCCCGTTTGTTTAAAAACAATTTAAAAACTAGTAGTAAAAGTGGGGCCGTGGGACTCACAAGGAGTTAAACCAAAATGTTCATATTGTCAAACGTATAAGTAGAGGTGCACAAAAGAACCGGAACCGGAACCGATCCGATGGATTATCCGAAACCGGATCCGGTGAGAACCGGTTTTTTTAGAACCGGTCCGGATATTATGAGAACCGCCGGTTCCGGGACCGGTTCTGGGTTTTTTGACGGACCGGTTAAAAATCGGATAAAACTCGGATTTTTTGGAACCGGTTTTTTTCGGACATTTTGGAACCGGTTCGGAACCGGTTCTAGCCGTTGGGGTTAAAAAAAAACGGCTATATAGCCGTTTTATGGCCGTTTTTTTGTTTTTTTTTTTGTTTTTAAGTATTGAAATTTAGTATAAATAGGTATTGGGTGTTTGTGTTAGTTCACCACAACATTCTAGCTCTCAAAACTCAAAAACGCTCTCAAAACGCAAAAAAACGCTCACGTTAAGCAAAAAAAAAAACGCTCTCATGGCTTCCGCTTCCGCAAGCACTCAAAATTCGGTTGGTGGTTCTACTAGCGATGTTACGGTTGTGTCAATACTTCCTTGCTCCCGAAACCAAGAAATATGGGCTTATTTCGATTTATGCGAAATGTCGTACGGCTCGCAAAAGGCTCGTTGCAAACGTTGTGGTAAACTTTTAGCTGCGGCGGGAAATAGCAGTTTAAGGAAACATATTGCTAGTCACGCAAGACACACTCAAGAAGGTGAAAATCAAACTCAAATTGGTAGGGATGGAGGAGTTTGGCAATACAATGTCGAAAGTGTTCGTGAGAGAATGGCACATTTCGTCATTCAAGAAGGCTTGCCTTTTGATCATTTTGATAATCCGCGCTTGACGAGGATGATACAAGAGACGCTTCAACCGAATTACACAAATGTAAGTCGTTCTACTTTGAGAAGAGATTGTTTAAAAATGTGGAAAAGAGCCAAAAAAGAATTAATTTTAGGTTTTGAAAAATTAAATACCGGCATTAACTTAACAACGGACGTTTGGTCCGCTCCACATGGTTTACCCGAATCGTACCTTTGCGTTACCGCACATTGGGTTCAACCGGAGTCGTGGCAAATGATGAAGCGTACGATTGCGTTTGATTATTTTGGATATCCACATACCGGTGAAAACTTATTTTATATTTTAGACTCGGTAATTCAAACTTATAAAATTCAACCGAAAATATTTTCAATATCTTTTGATAACGCTTCAAATAACACAAACGCGGTCGAAAAATTAAAAATAAAATATGAACCGCCTTGTAACGGTGTTTTTTTTCATAGTCGATGTGTTGCACATATCATTAACTTGGTTGTGCAAGACGGTCTAAACGTCCAAGAAATAAGAGACGTAAAAGAAAATTTTAAAGTGATGTTACGTGAAGTTTTTAGCACAAGCAAAAAAAGATATATAAACTATAGAAACTTGTGCCAACAAACGGATTCCATCTTTTTAGGTCCGAATTGGGACGTACCTACTAGATGGAACTCGACTTGGAAAATGTTTGAATTGGCCTTAAGGCAAAGAATTACTTTAAAACATTTCCATGATGAACTTGTGCAAAAGAAACGTTGTTTACAAAAATTTGATAATATAAGTTGGGATATGATCGAGAAACTAACTAATTTGCTTGAGGTTTTTAAAAATGCAACTACATGTTTATCGGGAGTTTATTATCCCACGTCTTCGCTAATACTTCAACAATTATACTTAATATGTAATAAATTAAAAGAGTTTGAATATCACGGCACTATTTTTGAAAAAATGGTAAAACCTATGAAAGCTAAATTTAAAAAATATTTTTCAGAAATGCCGGCCGTTGTTACATGTTCGGCCGCCTTAAACCCAACGATTAATGTAACCGGTGTTGAAACATTAATTGGATCAATATCGGATGATTTAAATATGTTCGAGGAAGACCCAAATTTTGAATCAAATGCAATAAGGGATTTCAATTCGGCTTTTAATAATATGTTTGATTATTATTTACGCAAATATGGTGGAAGTGGTGATCCATCAAACATACGTGAATCAATGGGTTCGGGTTCAACTTCTAGTAGTTCAAGGAACCCGATGCTAAATTTATTTAACACTTTAAGAAACGAAAATACTAAACGAGCTCGTGGAACCACACCAAGTAGCGAGCTTGGGAGATATCAAGCAACCGACTTTATTTCTACTCTAAGATCCGAAGAGTTTGAAAACTTTGATATCTTGAGTTGGTGGCAAGGAAGGGAATCCCAATATCCCGTTCTAGCCGCAATGGCCCGTGACCTACTAACCGTCCAAGCTTCCACGGTAGCTTCGGAATCCGCTTTTTCTCTTAGTGGCAGGGTTTTATCTATTCGAAGAACGAGGCTTACACCGGAATCTATGGAGATGTGTATTTGCTTGAAGGACCATTTGGATGCCGCCGAACGTGTACAACATGTTGCAAAATTAGAAGGCGAGCTTGACGTTGAACAAGAAATACATGAATTCGAAGTAGAACATGGGGCGGCGACTCCACTTTCGGACGAAGAACAAGCTTACGATGAAGCCCAACGTATCTCAAGCGAAGAAGAATGAAAACCGATGTTACAAAGACTACGACGAAGAATATTGAAAACATAATAAATAATTAATGCTTTGTGATTCAATTATGTTTTTTGTATTTTTTTTGTACGAACTATTGTTAAATAACTTAAAAAAATCTACAAAATAAATAAAACATGTATTTTATAGTGTATCTTTGTTAATTTTTAATTTTTTTTTTTCGGAACCGGTGGAACCGGTTTTTTTTAACCGGTCCGGTTCTAAATGTCCGAACCGGTCCCAATAGGTTCCAAGTCTCCACACCCGGAACCGGATCCGAACCGGAACCGGTTCTAATGGATCCGGTTATTGACCAACTTTGACGGAACCGGTCCGGATCCGAACCGGATCCGGTTCCAAAAAAAACCCGATTTGTGCACCTCTACGTATAAGCAATGTAATTCATGTTTTCAAAACATAACAAGTAAGTATGTTTCTCCCCCGATGTTTACAAAACAGTAAAGAGTTAAAAGGGGGCCGTGAACTCACCTTGAGTTTGTGTATGCTTGCAATGATAATTGTTCTAGTCAAACTTGACTATTCGTACCCTAATTACAAAAAGGGTAATTCGTGTTATGACCGAATGTCTCATATGCAAATTGTTCACCGACTTAGCAAATCTGATTGCTTTTGTTTAAATATCTTTTTAGTTTTTCAACACTTGTTTCGTTATAAAATAGTTCTAAGTTACTGCCCCATGGGACTGATGAACAGGTATCGAAACTTTCTTAGTTTCGATTGAACAGAACAGATATCGAAACTTCCTAGTTTCGATTGAGCAAAACAGGTATCGAAACTACCTAGTTTCGATTAAGTAATAGGTATCGAAACTACCTAGTTTCGATTGAGTAAACAGGTATCGAAACTACCTAGTTTCGATTGGGTAATAGGTATCGAAACTACTTAGTTTCGATTGAACAACAGGTATCGAAACTACCTAGTTTCGATTGAGTAATAGGTATCAAAACTATAGTTTCGATTCCTGAACTTTTGATTGACAGAATCAGTCCTGCATATTTTTATGTTTTAATCTTGAGTTTGACATACTTTTCTTGTTATCTTACTTGCGTTCGAACGATTTGTATGTTTAGCTACGGTTTTAAAGAAAATAATATGGATGGTATCGAATTTTTACCTCTGGACAGAGATGACGATTTTTGAGAAAAACAGAGAAGATAGCCTTGAATTCTCTTGGTTAGAAATCCTTGAAAGCTCCTTATAATACCGAAATATGGTGGATTTTGCCTTAAAACTTGACTTCGACTTGAAGAATATTGGGGAGATTGCCGTAAGAATGATGAAAGATAAAAAGGAATTGTGAGATTTTGATTGAAGTGGTATGGTTTATATCTGAGTTTTCAAGTCATGGGGTATGGGTTAACAGTAGTGTGAATGGGGGGTCTTCTCTGGCTTCGGCCGAGAAAGTCAAGGGGTGGGTTGGGTTAAATTAATCAAATAATTAGATTTAAGTGTAAATTTAACCACTAGTGTTCGTATTTAGTCGGGTTATCCTGGTACGTGAACCGGTAATTCCTAGAATTACCAAATATGAAATGAGACCATGTACGGTTTTTGTTAGACCTTAATGTCCTTGTTTGTGAAATTAAGTAAATCACAAAAACAATTATAATGTAAACTTGTTTATAACATCTACGGATATTGACCTGAAATGTCGGGTGTCACATTCTCCCCATGTTAACAGAATTTCGTCCCGAAATTCAGTTCTTGTCATCTTTACTTGGAGTGTTCGTGAACAAGGACGGATACTTGGCTTTCATTTTATCTTCCCGCTCCCACGTATACTCGGGGCCGCGCTTTGAATCCCAACGTACCTTAACCAATTTAATCCGGCTACGCCTTGTTTTATGAACCTTCCAATCTGAGACTTTAATGGGTTCCTCAACGAAGTGTAGCTTGTTATATATGTGAATCTCATCAGGTGGTATAATTAATGTCTCGTCTGATAAGCACTTCTTGAGATTTGATACATGAAACGTATCATGTACATTGCTTAGATCTTGTGGCAAATTGAGTTTGTATGCTACAGGGCCAACCCTAGTCAAAATTTCAAATGGCTCAACGTACCTAGGGTTAAGCTTGTCACGGTTACCAAATCTTGCAACTCCTTCCAAGGTGAGACCTTCAACATGACTTTGTCTCCCACTTGGAATTCTAATGGTTTTCGTCTGTTGCTAGCTTAACTCTCTTTCGTCTGTCTTGAGTGGCTTTCAGACGATCTTTTATTTTGACGATTTTGTCAATGGTTCCCTAGTCAATATCAGGACCAGTCAAATGCTTTTCGCCAACCTCCGCCCAACATAGCGATGAGTGACACTTACAACCATACAAAGCCTCAACGGAGCGGCTTTATTGCTGTTATGGTAGTTGGTATTATATGAAAACTCAACCAACGGCGGTGGGTATCCCTATTTCCTCTGAAATCGATTACACACGCACGGAGCATATCTTTTAAAGTTTGGATGGTCCTTTTACTTTGACCGTTCATCTGGGGATGATATGCAGTGCTCATGTAAAGACGTGTGCTCAAGGCTTCTTGTACAGACTGCCAGGTTCTTGACATGAATCGACTGTCCCTTTTAGAGAAAATGGAAACTGGCATACCATGCCTAGCCTTAATTCCCTTAATATTTAGCCTTGCACGCTTCTTACTTTTATCTGTCTCCTTTATTGGTAGGGAATGCGCGGATTTCGTCAAACGACTGACGATTACCATATAGTGTCGTACCCGCTCGGCGTCTTGGGTAACTTTGTAATGAAATCCATTGAAATTTGTTCCCATTTCCATTGAGGTATCTCGGGTTGTTGTAACCATCCCGACGGTTTCTGATGTTCTGCCTTTACCTTTGAACATGTCAGGCATTTACCGACATAAATAGCAATTTCTCCTTTCATGTTCGGCCACCAGTAGAGTTCTTCAGATCCTTATACATTTTATCCGAACCTGGGTGAATGGAGTACCTGGACTTGTGGGCTTCGTCCATACCCAACTCCCGTAAGTTACCAAAACATGGCACCCAAATTCTATTTGCAAAGTATAAAGTATCATCTGGTTTTGGCTCTAACTGTCTGATCATTCCTCGTAAAGCTTCACTCTGAATGTTTTCTTCTTTGATTGCCTCTTGTTGTGCCATCCGGATTTGAGTCGTGAGACTCGTATGAATTGTCAATCCTAGGGCACGAACACAGAGAGTTTTAACCCGTTCCTTACTACCCAAGGCATCTGCTACGACGTTTGCCTTACCAGGGTGATACTTGATATCACAGTCGTAATCATTCAGTAGTTCTACCCAACGACGTTGCCTCATGTTGAGTTCTTTCTGATTAAAGATATGCTGGAGACTCTTGTGGTCTGTAAAGATAGTACATTTTGTACCGTATAAGTAATGTCTCCAAATCTTGAGTGCAAACACGACAGCACCCAAATCCAGATCGTGAGTCGTATAATTTTTCTCATGTACTTTTAGCTGTCTGGATGCATACGCTATGACTTTTTCTCTCTGCATCAATACACATCCCAGACCTTGGTGTGATGCGTCGCAGTACACGATGAAATTGTCAGTTCCTTCGGGAAGGGATAGGATTGGTGCACTGCAAAGCTTCTGCTTCAACAATTGAAACGCTGATTCTTGTTTATCAATCCAATCAAACTTTTTGTCCTTCTGAGTTAACGTGGTCAAAGGCAAGGCTATCTTTGAAAAATTCTCGATAAATCGCCTGTAATATCCTGCCAAACCCAGAAATTGTCGCACCTCAGTCGGAGTTCTTGGTGCTTCCCAGTTTTTGATAGCTTCAATCTTGGTTGGGTCTACGTGAATATCCTTCTTATTGATGACGTGTCCGAGAAAGTGAACCTCTCGGATCCAAAACTCACACTTAGAGAATTTGGTATAGAGCTTCTCCTTCCGGAGTAGTTCCAAGATTAATTTCAAATGATGTTCATGTTCCTCCTTGGTTCGTGAATATATTAATATGTCATCGATAAACACAATCACGAATTTATCCAAGTATGGCTTGCACACGCGGTTCATTAGATCCATGAAAACGGCCGGTGCATTAGTCAAGCCAAATGGCATAACTAGGAACTCGTAGTGACCGTAACGAGTCCTAAAAGCCGTTTTTGGTATATCTTATTCCTGAATTTTCAGTTGATGATACCCTGATCGTAGATCAATTTTTGAATAGAAACTGGAACCTTGAAGTTGATAAAACAATTAGTCTATTCGAGGAAGAGGATACCGGTTTTTGATTGTCAGCTTATTCAACTCCCGATAACCAATGCACATTCTAAAGGTTCCATCCTTTTTCTTTACAAACAGGACCGGAGCTTCCCATGGTGAGAAACTCGGTCTTATGAAAGAATTACTCGACGAGGTGTCCCAGTTTTTGTTGTATATTGGGTAGAAATGAAAAAGTATGAAAATGAAACTTTATGTTTGTCCCTCTTATGCTTTCCAAAAGCATTTTCCCGGACTAAGACTTTTCTCTTATTTCAGGTTTCATGTTTTCTAGGATTTTCCTCTCCATGTGCCTTCATGGGGCTAGGAATTGATGTTCCTTGGGAGCTCTTATTTGCGAACTTCGAGTCTAATAACCACTTTACCCCTTTGCTTGCACTACTTTTCGAGGCAGACTAGCCTCTAGGTTGTAGCGTCCTGATATGTAAACTCATGTCTCGACTACCATACCTTCAAAGTATGTAAGCCATACGAAGTTCGATGTTTGTTTGGAATATTCACATTCCGTCTAGCTGAGGGAATGAATAGTAATACTGTGTGAATGGTCTCATCAAATTAGCGTTTTCCCTAAAATGGGCTATGGGTTTGTCAACCCTTTAAGTTGGCTGAGATGTTTTAGGAGTTTTACAAATGCCATCTTGTAGTCATTCAGTGTGTCTGCACTTCCTTAGGGTTTGAATGGTACTTTGGTGATCTACCATTACGTATTCCACTCATTCAGGTTATAGCCTCAAAATCCTTAGCACAAGGATAAACTTGAGGTAATGAGTGTTGAACGTCGAGACTTTTGTATTCTAACTGAGTCTACTCCAAGAGATCATTTCTTAACAACAGATGCTCTAGAGCTTCCCAATTATAGAAAACTAGGAGTGAAAGATGCAGTCACACCTCTCTTCTAGGCTAAATCTGGGATCCATCCAACAAGATGAACTTTGGGGAAGTGCGAGTACGAAAGAGTAATAAATTATTCTTCTCAACTCTTTGTGGACAGTGGCCTGTTGTGAATAGCTCGAGCTTACGTCCCTTATGCATATCATGAACTAATGAGATTAGCATGATATTCCGCATTTGGGACTCCTTTAAGAGTTTTGCATGTCGTTTTGGTTAGTCCGACAATAGTCGTTAGTCCACACTTAGGTTTCTTTGGCATTCGCTTGAGCATCAACCCCGGCTTATCCATTGCAGAGAGAATAGTCAGACTTAAAGGTATATTGAATGTCAATGGCTGCGAGAGCAATCCTGTTTGACCGACATTCTGAAATGTCCGATTTCCTACTTGTCTCATGTCGAGCTTCCACAATATCCATAGGTGCCATGTGTATGCGGGTCATAATAATATCCTGCCCTATTACTGAAGTTAGTGCATAACACTCTTGGCGTAACTTTCAAGCAATTGTGAGATTGAATTGTATGATGGATCCTGAGATTATGCTATAATCTCTCACAATAGTTGTGCAATTACTGTAAGTGTTAGTTGTGGTAACGCTCAATTTGAAGCATTCCTGACAAGTAGAATCTCAAAGAATGAATGTGCGAATTTCTTCGTCGTTCAGGATTTACTAAGGATTGGTTGAATTCAATTTGAATTTCTCTCGTTCCTCCAAAACTAGGAGAATGCTTTGTGAGCACCTAACTGAGAAGTCTGATTTGTTAAGATTCAATCCTTAATCAAGTGATTGAGAACATGAGTTGATCATCAGCTTAGACAGCAAGACTCACTAAAGTTCCCATGCACTGCAAATTATGATTACGTGTGCACCCGTAATGATAATTTGCCTTTCCTGATCCCTATAGTGTTTCTTCTATCCCTAGCTTTTAATCAAAAGGGATTTGAAATAATCGTTAGATTGCGTTTGCACATTTGTACAGGAGTGTGTATTGTTTTATCGGATTACTCTTAATTATGTGTACCAATACTCATGAATCTGCCGAATATGGCTGTTGTCGGATGAGGCTAATGGTAGAGAGGCACCACTAGTGTCTCTTAAAATAAAATGTGTATGGTGAAATTCAGGCACTATGTGTTGGGCAGAGATCCTCAAATGAGTGTTGAGCAACTCCTGCTCCAAGTCTGTATATATGCATGGATCCACATGATCCTGATGTATGTCTGGGTCTCCTGACCCTTGGAGTTCTCTCCCATTTAGTCCTGCTTATTTACCTTGAATTCCCTTCTGTCTGGGCAATCATGTCTGCCATATATCATGGCGAGAGTCTAGGCATCCGATCCGACAACTTATGAAGGAGAGTATTTATACCGCAAATACGTTAGAAAGATAGTCGCCTCCATGGCTGGAGTAGTTGTGGTGCAGGCATAGGTACAGATTCTGGTACGGGTTCAGCCTGTTGTGATACCAAGATCGGCAACTGACGATCGTTGTCGTCGTAGTCCAAGCTCAGCTCGTAACTCGATCTTCTAAGGTTGCAGTATACTGAGTACCCGTTATTCTTGACTCGTAATCCGAACAGTAACATGTTGTAAGTGTTTATTATTTCCACATTGTTGTATGTGTTTAAGTGTTCATTGCATGTGCCATGTAATTGTATTAGTGTAGCTAATGGTACCCTAGTGTAACTCCATACACTAATAGTCTATACAAATTGTTCGGCAACGGTTGGAATTTCTATACTCAAGTCTTGGGTATTTTAGTGTGATGCAAGTCTTAGAAATTTTGGTAAATGAGTCCGGTTAGAGCCTAGGTATCACTAAGGAAACCTAATTCGCTAAAACCATTGCTCTGATACCAATCTGTCACACCCCCAAATTTATTTACTTATTAAATAAATACAGGTTGCAACGATTGGTTCATTACACGATAGCGAAAGCTGTAATAGTGATTTCTAAGACTTGATTACATATACAATTACTAAAACTAAGTAATACTATGATCTAAGTTCTTCTAGATCAACGATAGACTTGAGACTTGATATTCTACGTCCTTCCAGCTACTAGGAATTGATCCATCATAGCTAGCCTATTCCAACCGCGCCATGGCTAAAGGTTACCTGAGAAACATACTTGAAAATGTCAACACAAAGGTTGGTGAGTTCACAGAGTTAGTTATATTAGTGCTTATAGTTTTTCCCGAAAACATGTACATGACTTTACCGTCATAAAACTAAGTAGTTTTCCCCGAAAAACTATACATGACTTAACTGTCATAATTAATAAGTAGTTTTCCTTTGAAAACATTACCATGACTTAACCGTCATAAATCCAATGTTTAAACATGATCATTTTAACCTGATCAAAACCCTTTGTATAAACCTGATCATTTTAACCTGATCAGAACCCTTTGTTTAAATTCAATTGTTCGTAAATAGTTCCAGTTGCATGTGATAATCAGAATAAGAATTGTTGACCCATTTGTAAACTAGCTAGGAATACAAATAATATGTTCCTACATGAGCCGTAACCAAACCATGACAATTGTACACGCCCCTAATTTCGTTATCCGGTTCTATGCGGCCATAAATCCTCCAGATTGTAGTTAGCGCGACTAACCATGACCGGGAGACGTCACTCTCCATAGTACTATTCATAGGACCCTAGGCTACAGTTAATGGTTACTAAATTGTTCAAGGGGACTTTAGCGGCCTCAAATCGTTTAACTCATGTAAACATAAAAGTCGAGTCTTATCCTCTTGTTATCACATAAAAATAGTTGTAAGTATGTTCTTTCCCCAAATCGTTGAGTGTTGTTCATCCGAACAATCGTTGTGTGTTGTTCATCCGAACAATCGTTGAGTGTACTTGTGTCCAGATGTTTAGTTGAGCAAGTTTTCTCCCCGTTTGTTTAAAAACAATTTAAAAACAAGTAGTAAAAGTGGGGCCGTGGGACTCACAAGGAGTTAAACCAAAATGTTCATATTGTCAAACGTATAAGCAATGTAATTCATGTTTTCAAAACATAACAAGTAAGTATGTTTCTCCCCCGATGTTTACAAAACAGTAAAGAGTTAAAAGGGGGCCGTGAACTCACCTTGAGTTTGTGTATGCTTGCAATGATAATTGTTCTAGTCAAACTTGACTATTCGTACCCTAATTACAAAAAGGGTAATTCGTGTTATGACCGAATGTCTCATATGCAAATTGTTCACCGACTTAGCAAATCTGATTGCTTTTGTTTAAATATCTTTTTAGTTTTTCAACACTTGTTTCGTTATAAAATAGTTCTAAGTTACTGCCCCATGGGACTGATGAACAGGTATCGAAACTTTCTTAGTTTCGATTGAACAGAACAGATATCGAAACTTCCTAGTTTCGATTGAGCAAAACAGGTATCGAAACTACCTAGTTTCGATTAAGTAATAGGTATCGAAACTACCTAGTTTCGATTGGGTAATAGGTATCGAAACTACTTAGTTTCGATTGAACAACATGTATCGAAACTACCTAGTTTCGATTGAGTAATAGGTATCAAAACTATAGTTTCGATTCCTGAACTTTTGATTGACAGAATCAGTCCTGCATATTTTTATGTTTTAATCTTGAGTTTGACATACTTTTCTTGTTATCTTACTTGCGTTCGAACGATTTGTATGTTTAGCTACGGTTTTAAAGAAAATAATATGGATGGTATCGAATTTTTACCTCTGGACAGAGATGACGATTTTTGAGAAAAACAGAGAAGATAGCCTTGAATTCTCTTGGTTAGAAATCCTTGAAAGCTCCTTATAATACCGAAATATGGTGGATTTTGCCTTAAAACTTGACTTCGACTTGAAGAATATTGGGGAGATTGCCGTAAGAATGATGAAAGATAAAAAGGAATTGTGAGATTTTGATTGAAGTGGTATGGTTTATATCTGAGTTTTCAAGTCATGGGGTATGGGTTAACAATAGTGTGAATGGGGGGTCTTCTCTGGCTTCGGCCGAGAAAGTCAAGGGGTGGGTTGGGTTAAATTAATCAAATAATTAGATTTAAGTGTAAATTTAACCACTAGTGTTCGTATTTAGTCGGGTTATCCTGGTACGTGAACCGGTAATTCCTAGAATTACCAAATATGAAATGAGACCATGTACGGTTTTTGTTAGACCTTAATGTCCTTGTTTGTGAAATTAAGTAAATCACAAAAACAATTATAATGTAAACTTGTTTATAACATGTACGGATATTGACCTGAAATGTCGGGTGTCACACTCCGCCCATAGAAGAGGTCGATGAGATGAAAGATGATGAACTCCAAGACAGGGATGAAGATGTCCTGTCCATTACCTTCGTCGTTCCGCTTAACAGGTTTTAAACCTCTCTCACTACCTCTATTATAATCTGTTAGAGGTTTGTTGCCGTAGGCCTAAAGGTTCTCGAAAAACCATATACGTGATCGGTTCGTAACATCACACGTTCATATTTAACGATTATAGTGAGCATATAGTAAGAGCTTCATAGTTTTTAATAGTGTTTTGAGTGTGTCTGCACATCAATGGAAGGTGATAGTATTGACCAATGGATATATCATGAAAGTCATATCATATATGATACAAGTCTTGAGAAGAGAGCCATAATAAAGCATGAATGTACAAATAATACTACATACATTACAAGTGTCTATTGAAAGGATTATTACTCTAGTTACAACCATCCATTCCTAGAGTGGTAAAGTAGTAAGAAGAAAGGACATAGGTTCGACCTAAAGCACGTGACTGCACCTAAAATCTTTTCAAAGTTGCTTACTTTTGGTTAGAGAGAAACCTTAGCCAAATTACCAACTAGCAATAAGAACCAAAAATATGATAGTACATATGACTAGCATTTAGCCTCAGGTGTAATGCAAAAGAGTAAACCATAACATTCTAATAGTTAATACTTTTTGAAGACAAAGCTCTGACAAATAAAAAAAAGTGATAACCCATAATCATACCTTTTTGACAATATATATATATATATATATATATAGGGTAAGGTTCAAATCAAAACCCATGTTTCATGTGAAAACTCATAAACTATAATCCAATGGTGGATAATAATCAAATTGAACAAGATAATACCATGTGTTAATTTCTTTTTTTTTATATGAAAAGGACATAATAGTTATTTAACACACCATATAAAATTCAGTTTAATTAAGAATGTGACATGTGTCACATTCTCTCTCCAATTAATTTCCCTATTTTTTTAATAAAAAGATTCCCTCATTTTTTAAAAAAGCTTGATAACTTTTTTTTTGTTATTTTTTTTATAAAAATTGCACCATTAAAGTTATCACATTTTTTCTCTTTAATTCCATTATAGTTTTGTCGTTTTTTTCAGACGTCCGTAATTACATTGGTGTAACTACCGGTTACATTAGTGTAACGCACATGGTGTAATACTTTAGTTACATTGGTGTAATACTCTAGTTACATTGGTTTAATATTGTCACGATTGTTACATTGGTGTAATACAGATCGTTAAATTAGTGTAAAAGAACAAAAAAAATAGTATTCACTTTGCTTATACTTCCAAAGAAACAATTTATCAATTTGCAAAAAAAATAACAAGTATTAAATTTACATATAATTTATCAATTTCCAAAATATCCAGCTATCCAAATACATCTAAAAATTTGTCTAAATACATCAACAAGAGGTAAATAAAAAAATATCTGATTTGTATTAAAAAAAAAATACTTGCTTAAAAACAAAAAAGGAGAAAACAATTTTGCTTTTGGATATGAAAAAAAAATAATCTACCCCACCCTTATTATGTAGAATTGGTTCCTGGTAACCTTGTCCACATTCCACAAATCTCCTTGTTTCGTCGCCAGTAACTACAAAAAGCAACTGTCCCAAATCAAATCCCAAACACCCACACAAATTTTGAAGCTGGTAGGATGTAAACAAAAACTTACCTTAGACCCACATCTTTATTTGCCCAAACAACTCTCGTCTTCAATTCACCACCGGCGCCGAGATCCGATTCACCTACGCCGCCGCATCGAAACCCTATGATCACACAGCTCTTCATCTGAAAGGAGTGAGGTGAAATCATTAGGTATAGCAGTTTGGGGGAAATCAAAAGCTAGGGTTTTGATTTTGGTGGTGGCGGTGACTGGCGGAGTGGGAGGGTGGTTGTTGAGTAACGAGCGACGGGGAAGAGAAGAAGCGCACGGGTGCTTGTTGAGTAAGACTGGTGGAGTGGGAGGGTGCTTCTTCTTCTCTTCTTCTTTGTGTAACATCCCAAAAATAAAACGACAGTTATAATAACGGAATAAAAGAATGAGGCATGAAGGGTCGGGCCGGATGGGCCAGCGGGCTAGGGGAGCCTCCCCTATAAATAGCCTATGTCACCCTTTTTATCTCATTTGCACTATCTAGAGAGAGAAAGTTGGCGGATCGACCCGAGATTGAAGAAGTGTGTTGCTCCAGAGCTCGTGAGAAAAACCTCCGGATCAGAAACTTGATTCAGGTAACGATTTGGCCTAAATCTGAGTTTTTGTTCGTTTTTGAGTTTTTCGGGTGGAAATGTAACGTTTTTACAGATGAAACTGAAAGATAAACATAGATTTGAGTTCTTTAATGGAAAGCAAACGTTTTGAATGTAAACAGGTTCGGGATCTTAACGTGATCAGACCCGAATGCGAAAGTTAGGGTTTTGCGAAGAAGCAGATCGTGCGTACTTATCAAGTACGCATGGAGCAGGTCCTGCGTACTTATCAAGTACGCAGGAAGAGGGTTCTGCGTACTTATCAAGTACGCAGGAAGAGGATTCTGCGTACTTATCAAGTACGCAGGAAGCAAGATCTGCGCACTTGCTAAGTGCGCATGCATCAAGCTGGTTAAGTAAAGTCAGTATGTTTAGAATGGTTAAACCGTTAGAGTCGGGATTGGGTCTGATGTGTATTTAACTAATCAATTCAGATCGGAAGTGACGTTGTTGGGCCTTTGTTTAGGACAACCGAGACTAGCTTATAAGGTAAGTTCTAGAAGCCATCTTTTAAATGTTTTAATAGTGTTTTTGGGCTGATGTGCATACGTAACGATGTGACTATTTTATAAAATAATGTTTATGAATGTTGTATGTGACGTTTTATAAAATGATGTTTATGAACGATGTTTTGGAAGGAAGTGTTATGAAAGAAGTGTTTATGAAATATTTTGCCAAAAGAAGTTTATGAAGTTTACGAAGTGTTTATGAACGAAGGAATGATTTTTAATAAAACGTACGGATGCTTTAACTGAAGTTTTGAAGTAAAAGAATTGAATGTTTACGAAAGTCACAAACGAACGAATCTGCCAATATTCCTTAGGGAATGAAGATTATGGGAAGTATGTTATGGGCCTTTACATTTTAGGGGCCTTTGTGGCTGGCCAACTGTTGTACAACTGGGGCGATGACGGTCGCCAATGGGATTATCGTGATCCTTGAAGTTTGGTACGATTTACCTTACGGGGTAGTCATGCTTGAAGTTTGGTACTTGTGCCCTACGGGGCGCAGTGCTTGAAGTTTGGTACGTGTCATCCTTGTGATGACGTGCTTGAAGTAGTGTTGAATAACCTAAGTATCGGGCCCTAGGAGTTCTTCACCCGAAGGACAGTACGGTGATTGATGGGCCTAGTGGTGGTGATCTTTAGGTTATTCAGCTAGTATGTGACGTTTGGATTTGACGGTTACGAGAAGGCACATATTCGATATGTTCGTTGACTTATGTTTATGAAGTGTTATGTTTTTGTTATTGCATTATTTTACGTACGATTTTTATTAAATGAAGTATGAAGTTATGTTTTTGGCAAATTATTTGAAGTTAACGTTTTATGATAAAACTAGAACTCACCAGCGTAGCTGACTTTTTAGTATGCATATTCAGGTTAAGGCAGGTTATGATGATGGAAGGTGATGCTGGGTGGCTTGATGAGTTACCCGGATGATATGAAGACTGGCATCCCGTTATGATTAGTTTATGTTATGTTTATGTAATAGACTATGTATGCTTCCGCATGTTGAACAATGTTATGAGTATGTTTTAATGAAATTTTTCGCTGCGTTATTTGATATTCAAGTTAAGAACTGTTTGTGAATGAGTAAATCCAACAAGTGAGGCCTCCCGGGTTTGGGGCCTTACAAGTTGGTATCAGAGCAATAGTTTGAGAGATTCGGACACTCACAGTGTCTGAACTTAAATTGTGAATGGGACCGAAAGCGGATGCCAGTTCGGGTAACTCGAGTCACAGCATCAGGTATGAAGGTAGTATATATTACGTATATAGTATGCCTTAGAAAGGGTTAGGTAAGGATTTGTGTTCTGATGGAATCACAAATGTGGTCAAATAGAAATCGAAAGGTAGTGTAATGATTAATTGCAGATGGCCAGTGTATATTAACATCTTACAGTACTTATTGAATTTTATTTGTTAACTAGCGTGATGACGTTGGATTCCTTGTCTTATAGAACGAAATGGTGGGACGAAAGAGCGGAAGGCGTGGTGGGGGCCGTACCGGCGGTCGAAATGATGGGCGTGGCAGGACCCCTGCGCGCCAAGAGTATAGTGAAGAAGGAAGTGTTCACACTGAACCGACGGTTAGTGTGCATGAAACCGAGCAGACACTGGTTGAAGAACAACCTTTCACTTTTGAACCAGAAGTGAGGGCAGCCATAGCTCGAGAGTTCACAGAGTTGATGAAGACTTCTCTGCCAGGTCTGTTAGCTGAAGCATTGAAGAAGGTTAATGGGGAAGGTGGGTCTAACACGACGGATGATACCCTGAACACCGAGGCAATCAACGCACCGCTTAACCGTTGTTGCGACTATAAGTCCTTTAAGGCATGTGACCCACCGGTCTTGACTGGGAAGAAAGACGCGGTAGCTACGTTTGATTGGGTGATTCATATGGAGGCTGCCATTCGTCTGAGCGAATGTCGAACGGATCAAGTTGTGAAATTTGCTTCTAACTCCTTGAGAGAGGAAGCATCCCATTGGTGGGAAGGTGTACGTCAAGCAAAAGGGAGCGAGGTTGTGGACGCAATGTTGTGGGCTGATTTGAAAACCTTGGTGATCAAGAATTTCTGCCCAAGGAATGAGATTGAGAAGGTAGAGAGGGAATTTCTGGGTTTAAAGGCCGGGAACATGACGCACCGGCAATACACAACCCGATTCAATGAACTGGCACGTCTGGTGCCACATCTTGTCACGACTGAGGAAAGAAAGATTGCATGCTACATTCAAGGACTGCCGGACCAGGTCCGCACCTATTTTAAGGCAAACGCCCCTACTACCTATGATTCGGTAGTAGAACTGAGCGGCGTGGTATTTGATGATCTGGCGCTGAATGTTGTTGCCATTGAAGAGCCTAAGAAGAAGATGAGTTTTCCCGCTAAGCAATCGAGTGGGAAGTTGTTTGGGGCTCAGGAAAAACAGGCCAGGGTAGGCGAGAAGACAGTCTGTGGAAGATGTGGGGTAAGGCATACGGGTGAGTGTTGGTTAGGATCGAATCTTTGCTTTAAATGCGGTAAGACCGGACACTACTCCCGTGAATGCCCGCACGGCTTCAAATGCTACAACTGTGGGGAGAGTGGTCATATGAGCCGGGAATGCACGCCTAGGATGGGTCAGGCCCGGAGAAGACAGAAGAGAGACCCCGAGCAAAGACTCGAGCCTATGCGCTGACGCAGGAACATGCCAGAGCGGACCTCGACGTGGCATCAGGTACGTTCATCCTTGACAACACTTTTGTTTCTGTGTTATTTGATTCGGGTGCCAGTAAGAGTTTTATATCTGCGACTTTTTGTAAACGAGTGAAGTACACTGTCAGTAAGCTAGAAAGGGCCTTTAGCGTAGAAACTGCTGATGGTAGGACTGCGAGAGTAACCGATGTAGTTGATAACTCCACGATAAAAATAGAAGGTCATAGGTTCCCTGTCAGATTGTTTGTTATGGTTTTGGGAGAGTTCGATGTCGTGTTAGGTATGGATTGGCTAACTGCCAATGAAGCGCAAATTATATAACGAAAGATAATCCGACTCAAGGCTCCGGATGGTAGCAAAGTCGAGGTTTTTGGAGATCGTGACGCCCCGATGCCAAACATCATCTCGATGATTAAGGCAACAAATTACTTGAGGCGCGGATGCGAGGCTTATCTGATGTACGTAGTTGACAAGTGTAAGGAAGTGAAGGAACTAGACGAGGTACCCGTGGTACGCGAGTACCTGGAGGTGTTTCCAGAGGATTTGCCTGGGATACCACCCGACAGAGAGATCGAATTTCGAATCGACTTAGTACCAGAAGCCCTGCCCGTGGCTAAGGCTCCATATCGATTAGCACCAGTGGAGATGAAAGAGCTAATGGCACAACTAGACGAGTTACTTGAGAAAGGATTTATCCAACCGAGCATCTCGCCGTGGGGTGCTCCGGTGTTGTTTGTGAAGAAGAAAGACGGTTCGATGAGAATGTGTATTGATTATCGCGAGTTGAACAAACGTACCGTGAAGAATAAGTACCCTTTACCAAGGATCGACGACCTGTTCGATCAATTGCAAGGCGCAAGTTGGTTCTCAAAGATCGACCTTCGATCCGGGTACCATCAGTTGAAGGTGAGGGAAGAAGACATTCCGAAAAATGCATTTCACACACGTTATGGGCATTTCGAGTTCCGCGTAATGTCTTTTGGATTGACGAACGCCCCCGCAACGTTCATGGATTTGATGAATAGAGTTTGTCGACCAATGCTGGATCAATCGGTAATCGTGTTCATCGATGATATCCTCATCTACTCCAAGAATGAGGGTGATCACGCGTGTCACTTGAAGGAAGTATTGGAAGCTCTGAAGAAGGAAAAGTTGTATGCTAAGTTCTCCAAATGCGCGTTCTGGCTTAGGGAAGTACAATTCCTAGGTCACGTCATTAACCCGAACGACATTATGGTTGACCTAGCAAAGATAGTGACCGTAAGGGAATGGAATATTCCTAAGACGCCAACTGAAATCCGCAGTTTCTTGGGATTGGCAGGCTACTATCGGAGGTTCATCCAGAATTTCTCAAAAATAGCTTCGCCATTGACAAAGTTGACTCGGAAGGAGGTAAAGTACGAATGGGGTTCGACCCAGGACGAGGCATTTAAGGAATTGAAGGAGAAACTAACCCAAGCTCCAGTCTTGGCCCTTCCCAAGGGCAATGAAGACTTGGTGGTATACTCTGACGCTTCGAGTCAGGGATTAGGGTGTGTGTTGATGCAACGCGGGAGAGTGATCGCCTATGCATCACGACAATTGAAGGTACACGAAGTCAGTTATCCGACTCACGATTTGGAACTTGCTGCTGTCGTATTCGCATTAAAAATCTGGAGGCACTACCTTTACGGGGTGAAGTTTACTATTTACTCCGACCACAAAAGTTTGAAGTACTTCTTCGAGCAAAAGGAACTTAATATGAGGCAGAGGCGATGGTTGGAACTGTTGAAAGACTATGACTGTGAAATAATATACCATCCTGGAAAGGCAAACGTGGTGGCTGACGCTCTAAGCCGAAAGGATGTGCCTACTCCTATTAGAGTGAAAGCTTGCCAGTTGGTGGTAACATCGGATGTGATGAGAGAAATTGAAAAGGCTAGATGAGGCACTTAAGGAAGAAAACCTAAAGAAGGAAAGGATGGTTGGCCAACGGGACAAGTTGGAATATAACACTCTTGGTGTTAGGACACGTTTTGGGCGGGTATGGATACCTATGAGTGGCGAGCTTAGAAACAAAAACTTGGATGAGGCTCATAAGTCTCGATACTCTATCCATCCTGGTACCAATAAAATGTACCAAGATCTGAGGAAGGAATACTGGTGGCCTGGAATGAAACACGAAGTGACAAAGTACGTAAGCAAGTGCTTGACTTGCTCGCAAGTAAAGGCTGAACACCAGAAACCGTATGGAAAGATTCAACCACTTGATATACCGGAATGGAAGTGGGAACACATTACCATGGACTTCATAACCAAGCTACCTCGCACAGCTAAAGGTCATGACACCATTTGGGTAATTGTGGACCGCCTAACGAAGAGTGCTCATTTCCTACCTATTCGTGAGACGTTCTCGTCGGAAAGGTTAGCAGAAGTGTTTATTAACGAAGTAGTAGCACGGCATGGGATGCCTTTGACGATCGTATCTGACCGGGACACATGATTCACATCGAGGTTCTGGAAAATATTTCACGAGGCGATGGGCACGAGACTTAATATCAGCACGGCATACCACCCACAAACGGATGGTCAGTCCGAAAGGACCATTCAGACATTAGAGGATATGCTTCGTGCTTGTATTATCGATTTTGGGGGCAGTTGGGACAGTCATCTGCCGTTAGCCGAATTCTCCTACAACAATAGTTATCACACGACGATAGGCATGTCGCCTTACGAAATGTTGTATGGGAGAAGATGCAGGACCCCGGTTTGTTGGGGTGAGATTGGACAGAAGGAATTAGGAAGTCTTGAAGTCGTAAGAGAAACGTCGGAAAGGTTTGATCAAATCAAAGCACGAATAAAGGCCGCACAAGATCGTCAGAAATCCTATGCGGATAAACGATGAAGGCCTATCGAGTTTGATGTTGGGGACAGAGTAATGTTGAAAGTGTCACCCTGGAAGGGAATAATACGATTCAGGAAGAGAGGAAAGTTAAGTCCGAGGTTTGTCGGACCATTCAGGATAATGGCACGGGTTGGGGAAGTCTCTTATCAGTTGGAGTTGCCTGATGAGTTAAGTGGGATTCATCCTACCTTCCATGTATCACACTTGCGAAAGTGTTTGGCGGATGAATCGGCTCACGTACCACTTACCGACATCGAGGTCGACAACAGCCTTAATTACATCGAAGAACCCGTGGCCATCTTAGACAAGAAGGAGAAGCGTTTGCGTAATAAGGTTATCCAATTGGTTAAAGTCCAATGGAAACATCGAAAGGGATCGGAAGCCACTTGGGAAACGGATAAGGAAATGAGGGAGTCGTACTCTCATCTATTTGACTTATGATAGGTTTCGGGGACGAAACCTATTGTAAGGGGGTAGACTTGTAACATCCCAAAAATAAAACGACAGTTATAATAACGGAATAAACGAACGAGGCATGACGGGTCGGGCCGGATGGGCCAGCGGGCTAGGGGAGCCTCCCCTATAAATAGCCTATGTCACCTTTATTCTCTCATTTGCAACATCTAGAGAGAGAAAGTTGGCGGATCGACCCGAGATTGAAGAAGTGTGTTGCTCCAGAGCTCGTGAGAAGAACCTTCGGATCAGAAACTTGATTCAGGTAACGATTTGGCCTAAATCTGAGTTTTTGTTTTTGGGTTTTTTGGGTTTTGGGTGGAAAGGTAACGTTTTTACGGATGAAACTGAAAGATAAACATAGATTTGAGTTCCTTAATGGAAAGCAAACGTTTTGAATGTAAACAGGTGAAAGTTAGGGTTTTGCGAAGAAGCAGATCGTGCGTACTTATCAAGTACGCATGGAGCAGGTCCTACGTACTTATCAAGTACGCAGGAAGAGGGTTCTGCGTACTTATCAAGTACGCAGGAAGCAAGGTCTGCGCACTTGCTAAGTGCGCAGGCATCAGGCTGGTTAAGTAAAGTCAGTATGTTTAGAATGGTTAAACCGTTAGAGTCGGGATTGGGTCTGATGTGTATTTAACTAATCAATTCAGATCGGAAGTGACGTTGTTGGGCCTTTGTTTAGGACAACCGAGACTAGCTTATAAGGTGAGTTCTAGAAGCCCTCTTTTAAATGTTTTAATAATGTTTTTGGGCTGGTGTGCATACGTAACGATGTGACTATTTTATAAAACAATGTTTATGAATGTTGTATGTGACGTTTTATAAAATGATGTTTATGAACGATGTTTTGGAAGGAAGTGTTATGAAAGAAGTGTTTATGAAATATTTTGCCAAAAGAAGTTTTTGAAGTTTATGAAGTGTTTATGAACGAAGGAATGATTTTTAATAAAACGTACGGATGCTTTAACTGAAGTTTTGAAGTAAAAGAAGTGAATGTTTACGAAAGTCACGAACGAATATGCCAATATTCCTTAGGGAATGAAGGTTATGGGTATGGGAAGTATGTTATGGGCCTTTACCTTTTAGGGGCCTTTTTGGCTGGCCAACTGTTGTACAACTGGGGCGATGACGGTCGCCAAGGGGATTATCGTGATCCTTGAAGTTTGGTACGATTTACCTTACGGGGTAGTCGTGCTTGAAGTTTGGTACTTGTGCCCTACGGGGCGCAGTGCTTGAAGTTTGGTACGTGTCATCCTTGTGATGCCGTGCTTGAAGTAGTGTTGAATAACCTAAGTATCGGGCCCTAGGAGTTCTTCACCCGAAGGACAATACGGTGATTGATGGGCCTAGTGGTGGTGATCTTTAGGTTATTCAGCTAGTATGTGACGTTTGGATTTGACGGTTACGAGAAGGCGCAGATTCGATATGTTCGTTGACTTATGTTTATGAAGTGTTATGTTTTTGTTATTGCATTATTTTACGTACGTTTTTTATTAAATGAAGTATGAAGTTATGTTTTTGGCAAATTATTTGAAGTTAACGTTTTATGATAAAACTAGAACTCACCAGCGTAGCTGACTTTTTAGTATGCACATTCAGGTTAAGGCAGGTTATGATGATGGAAGGTGATGCTGGGCGGCTTGATGAGTTACCCGGATGATATGAAGACTGGCATCCCGTTATGATTAGTTTATGTTATGTTTTTGTAATAGACTATGTTATGCTTCCGCATGTTGAACAATGTTATGAGTATGTTTTAATGAAATTTTCCGCTGCGTTATTTGATATTCAAGTTAAGAACTGTTTGTGAATGAGTAAATCCAACAAGTGAGGCCTCTCGGGTTTGGGGCCTTACACTTTGCTTTAGATTTGGGTTGAGAGATGTGTAAAGAGAGAGATGACATATGTTATGGTTAAAGGAAGATGGTAAAGTGATTAGTGTTTTATGGGGAAGGGCTTTTGTTCTGCTCGATAAACGTAGTACATCAGAAAAAGTAAAGTGCTTTTGAATGCTCTTAAAATTTATTAATGTAAAAACTATGAAAATAAGCAGAAAATATTATGACCGTAGGATCAAAAAGGATAAAGCTCATCATGGATTATGGTAGGGTTTTAGGGTTTTCAAATGAAAAGTGGGTTTTGATATGAACCCACCCATATATATATATATGCTTTATGGTCAAACCCTATTGCTACTTTTTCACTAGCTTGTACAGAAGGATAAAATATAATAAGTATATGCAAAGGTATATACATATGCGTATGTATCTATGGAAGCATTAAATGCCGACAAGACATTTCAAGGGTAGGACAAAAACAGATAAGTGGTACAAAGAGAGATGATGGCTTCTGGTACAGCAGTGTTAAGGGTGTCAACAACTTTTTCAAAGAGTTTTAGTTTCAGATTGTACAAGTCCTTTTGCACATGGTACAACTGTTAGGTTGTGACTTATGAAAAGGTCAGACAAACTTCTGACGGGGATGCTTCTACCCCGACAAGTAATTACCTAGCCATGGTTTGTCATCAACAAGAGATCTTGGGTCATCATCATTGCTAATGGTTCTAGTATGAAGTCGTCAACACGTACAATTCTTGGGTGCAGGGTTGCACCATGCAAGGATGGGGCTTATGCGAGTCTCGATACATCTACTCCAGTATTTCTATAACCATGCACGTATCTATGAAGCTTAAAAGGTAAGGGCCTAAGAAAGGATGAGTACATTGCTTCCATCTTTAACGTTCTAAGCCTAGTCCTAGTAATAGTTGCTGTCATCAACCCATATCATAACTATGAATCGATATTACTGGCCAACGAGGACACGATCAGGCCCGCCGACAATTTACAACGGGTGGATCACACCCTTGGAAAAAAAATGCAGACGTAAAGTGGCTACGTTCCCACATGATGGAAGGAGAAGGTTCAAAGGCTCAGATGCATGATCCATTAATTGGGTGTTATAGGGATACAAACACCCTTACACGAGGAACAAGTGCTAAAATGTTGTCTTAATGAACAACATCCCAACGAAAGGGTTCGAATTGAAAGAAGACAATAGCTGTCGTTTTAAATAAGTTGCCCAGACTTGGTTACAAGATGGAAAATGGACTTGTGACGAACTCCAACTTCTAATCCATTTGACATTCATAAGGATCATGTCCGCCAAAGTAAGTAGGGCAATAACATCCATACATACAGGTTCTTGAGAAAGTTGGAAGATCAACATTACGAATGCATGTTCTATCATATGCGAGTTCCATACGTAGGATAAAAATCAGGCTTGAACCCACACACTTGAGATCAGTAGTTGACAACAAATACTTCTCTTACGCTAGATGCAGATTAAACAACCGGCTGAAGCTTGAACCAAGCCCACTCATACGGCTGGATAACCAAGGTCCCACACCTCTCTTTTCTTATGGGCCACCAGGTTAGTATTTCGATGCTCATTTAATATGACCTACGACATGCACCATCTGACCAACGCGGTCCCTAAGATGCGAGGATTCATGGACATGTGAATGCGATGTTCATACAAAAAAAAAGGAAAAAGAAGAGAGGAAGAAACAAGAAATCGTATCTTGGACTCCTGTCAAAGGATTGCTATGAAGGCGCTCGTCAAAATATTTCTATTAAGGCGGAATGAAACCAAGGCCAGCCCCGGTTAGCTCAGTATCCATCGCCGGTCATGCGTACGCCCTTCAGTCAGAACAAAAATTGGAAAAACATAACGGCCAATAGGCCCGTAATAGTCGAAGGATTGTGGTGACTCGTGAGGTTAGCCACATAATCGGCATGCACCTGGGGGCTCATTCAACCCAAAACAGAACCGATAAGATTCTGAGGTCTCATAGTCCACGATCATGTTTCACATATATACCAAGATCATCATGTAGTAAGTTTACAACACATATGGAGTAATGGTCCTGCTAACGTAACCCATCTGCGTGATTAGCATAGTACACACACACAAATGAAATTGGTTTTGGAATGGCAAAGATACGAGATATCTCACGAAAAATACTTTTCATCTACATGGAATGCATGGAAGATGTGGGTCTCGAGCATAGCAAAACCACATTTTTTGACAGCAGCAAAGAAATCTTGCATGGCCCAGGAAAGGATTTCCATGCATGAGACCTTATAATATCCCAACAACCACACACCCAAACAATATCACTATCTTGCAAGTGCGTACAAGTTCGAGATGGGGGATGTTAGGCGTGGATACGTTGTTTACTATCGCATGGTCCGAAACTAGCTGCTAGCTATTAGCTATATGAATTGAAGAAGTTAATTACGAGAAGATGATGACGTGCCACAACAACCGTTATCGCCAAGAAGAACGAAAATTTTGAATAACAAAGGCAAAGATGGCAAAGCCCAATTTACGAAAGTCATGAAGCGTACTGCTGCAATACGAGAACATAGAAGTTTTTCTTAAAATCTAGTTTTCTCGCACTAGTAAGGCAAGATGAAAACGTGGCAAATGAACAACTCGCCCGAATGGAAAGAGATAGAGCATCAACGGAAGCACAAAAGCCTAAATTCAGTTTCATTTATGAACAACTCATCAGAGACCTAAAAGGGCAATTCTCTCGAGAGGAAAAAGGCCTCATTATAATAATCCAAGCCATAGTGGCAGCAACCACTTTCACATATGACGGAAACTGGATGTAACCGTCCAGATTATTATCAAAGATCATTCGAACCACAACAATTGTGACTTTAAAAAAGGTCACAGAGTCAAGTTACAGACACATCAACAAAAGAGAGACCGATATTGCCTTTCACATGCAAAGTATCTCCGTCAAAACACAGAACTTGATAGGCTTTAAAAGCGGAAGACAGCTATCAGTTGCAGCACATGAAGTATGACAAGCAAAGTTAAAACTAAACCATACGCGACACTCTCAAAATCAACAGTTTATGGGGAAAGTTCACAAAGCCTGCAAAAGATGTATGTTCCTCAAAAGCCAACATGTTATAACACACGAAGATTGCTGGAAGGAAGCAAATACATTACTTGGATGTTCGGTTCTAGCTATGACCGGACATCTCTGTGATGCACATATCGTCATCTACCAAAGGTATAAACGGTACAAGTGATCACCCATCTTTACATTGTTTATGATATTTGATTAAATGATTTATTGCAAGTTAAATATTGCTAATATGATTTAGCAACATTGAACTGGGGGCTAACATGGTATGTGGCTACTAATGTTCAAATCCTTCATGAAAGTGTTGGGGTCCCCAGGGACGGACCAAAGATCCCGCTCGGGTGGAAAGAGAAATGATGCACCACCGATGAAAGTACTTTAATGTTTTGTTTCATAAATACAAATATTACTAACAAAATTTTGCAGAACCAATGGCCTATTCGATGAAGTCTTCTAGATTGGAGACAACTCCCATCTATAAGGATGGTGGAACATTATAAAATACTATCTCATAAGATAGTGGATGAAAATTCCATCTCACCAGATGGAAGAGACAACTCCCATCCCCAAGGATGGTGGAGAATTATAAAATCGTATCTCAGTAGATAGTGGATAAAAACTCCCATCTCATAAGATGGGGGAGATAACTCCCATCCCTAAGGATAGTGGAGACTTATAAAATCCTATCTCAGTAGATAGTGGATAAAAACTCCCATCTCATAAGACGGTGGAGACGACTCCCATCTCTAAGGATGGTGGAGCATTATAAAATCCTATCTCAGTAGATAGTGGATAAAAACTCTCATCTCATAAGACGGGGGAGATAACTCCCATCCCTAAGGATAGTGGAGACTTATAAAATCCTATCTCAGTAGATAGTGGATAGAAACTCCCATCTCATAAGATGGTGGAGACAACTCCCATCTCTAAGGATGGTAGAGAATTATAAAATACTATCTCATAAGATAAATGCGTCTCATCTTACCAGATGGAAGAAGTGATTCTCACCTCTAATGGTGGTGGAATCTTATAAAAATTATATCTCATATGATAAAGGCGTCCCCATCTCACAAGATGGGAGAAATGATCCTCACCTCTAATGGTGACGAAATCTTGTAAAATTATATCTCAGAAGATAGAAGAATCTCCATCTCATCAGATGGAAGAAATGATCCACATCTTTAATGATGGTGGAATCTTATAAAATCCTATCTCACTAGACAATGGATAAAAACTCCCACCCCTCGAGGTGGTGGATATTATAATTTCCCAAGAAGAAACAAATTTCAAGAAGAAACGCAACTCTACTCCCATCCGATGAAAAGTGGGAGAAACAGAATTTCAGAGGGGAACGAAGAAAAGTCATCCAGAAGAAGCCAAACTGATATTCCCAACTGATATTCTCATTCCAGAATGAGCTGAAATGATATTTCTCTTTCCAGAAGGAGTTGAAATAATATTTTTTCCCAAGAAAGAGTCAAACTTATATTCTTCTTCCAGGGGGCCTGAACTGACATTCTCTTCCGGAAGGAGCTGAAATGATATTTCTCTTTCCAGAAGAAGTTGAAATAATATTTTTTCCAAGAAAGAGTCAAACTTATATTCTTCTTCCAGGGGGGGCCTGAACTGGCATTCTCTTCCAGAAGGAGCGAAACTAATACCCCCCTCACAAAAGAAACTAAATGGATGCCTTCCTTCCAAAAAGACACAAACCAATGTAGAGACTTGAACCGATACTTTTCTTCAAGAAGGGATTTACTTGATATTTTCCTTCCAGAGAAGGAGAAGGGTCCGCCAGAAGAACTCGAACAGATAGTGTTGGTCTAAAAAGGCATCTGCTAGGGGTCTCAGCTTACCAGTCCCAGCTACGGAATAACAGAAGCTCGTCTCAAAATCCTCCTTTCTAAAATGAGGAAAGGCCCTATTTTAAAAGGTCTGTGAATATGGGACCTTGTAATAAAAAGATAGCGGACTATTTGTCACCTCACAGACTCAAAAGAAGAGGTAACTAGATGCATACATTCGGAGGAGGTAAACTCATCCCCCCCTCCACGGTTTTATATACATAATTGTTTCTACACAAAAAAAAGTTGTTCGATGCGCATATGGGTGGTCCTCAAGCATTACCTTGGTCAGATCCACCTTATCACCGTCTAGCTAAAAGTGATGTAGGGACACGTAGGTTGTGTGAAAGGCCATACATATCCCATCGTTACGATCAGGATTCCCCAAGCATTACCTCGATCAAATCCACCTTATCCACCTTCTGTTTAAAGGTGATACATGGATTCGTAGGTTTTGTGAAAGACCCCATATACACTCTCACAATAAAGATAGAAGAAAAAGATAGCTTGGACGCTTCATGGAAAAAGTAAGAAACCAAAAAATATCCGAATCAAGAAGCATCAAAACAATGGTACATCCAGGAAAAAAACGTAGATCAATGTCATGTTGGCCAAGCGTTACTCAACCTACACAAGTAACCACGTTGCGGAAAAAGGTTGATAATGGTTGCGAGGCAACTAGACGACAATAATAAATTATCCGGGGGACTTAGCATTACATCCCCACACGGCACCCGGCGATAGACTTAGGAGTCTAAGATGATGCGGCTTGCATTGCATAAACTGGGGGGGACTCGTAAGGCTATCCCCATCAACGACCCAACGGCGAGGCCCAAAATACGAGAACAAAAACATAACTAGAGTTTGACATAGCATGGACAGGTTGAGCCCTTTATCCTTATCATAAATAACAAACACAAAGGACTCGGGGGACTTGTAGGAGCTACCCCCTGATTAAGGACTTGTAAAAGTTACCCCCTGATTAATGAAACCAATGGTGAAGCCCAAATAGCAATCTGTCACACCCTCGCCAAGGCGGAAACACGAGCGGGCGACGAAATTGAATCATTACACATGATCAAAAGAGATTTATATTAATTGAATAGTTGATTACATTGATTATAAAGAAATCAAACAATACAAGTAGAATAATTAAATCTTCTTTTTGTTAATATCTAGCTAAGTCCACTAAAGCATGATTCCTTGAAATCCTAGCGTGATGCGAAGCATCAACTTAATTTCCATTACCTGAAAAACATGCTAAAATAGGTCAACTAAAAAGTTGGTGAGAACATAGGTTTAGATAGATACATAGTAATAGATAACAAGATGCAAGTCATAAACAAGTTTCAAATTCTAAATAATTAAACTTTTATACATGAGTCCACAAAGCTCTCCTGTCCAACACCTTGTCAGGGTGTTAAACTAGTATAAGTGTCAAGAATGCAGTTTCTGAACATCCAGCTCCTTCCAAGTTGATCAGAATCCACAACTTGAAGGACTAGATGGGCTTGTCAGGCTAATAGATCTATTTACGTACTCCCGTGGCTTCCCCGAAGTTAATGGTTGTGTAAGTTTAAGAAAATAAGAGAGACTTGTAGTGAAAAGTGACATAGAATAGCAACATGTATAAACCAGTTTAGTTTTACTAGAATTAGAAAGTTTGTTATTGATTGCAAAAGTATAGTTTTGACTCGAGAACTTGGTTTCAGTTTTGATATATGAGCATGTTTTCCACCCCAAAGTAGAAATAAAAGAGGGGCTATGAACTCACCTTGCAAGTTTAGAGGGTTGAACTTGAACTTGTAGTAACTTGGATTGGGTGCCTTAAGGATTGCCTAATTTAAGTTTGTTACGTTAGAAACAAGTTAAGGATAGTCGAGGGGTTGACAGTGTAATTAGTTGAAAGTGGTTGTTGTATACTGGAGTGGTTATCATTCCAGAGTACTACCTCCAACAGAAAAGTTCCTAGGAAAGAGTTGGTTGGATCGGAACCCCGTCTTTTCCTAGCCAGAACTTTAATGTTTGTCAAATAACTACATACTGGTTTGAAAGGTACTCTATTTGTATGCTTGACCAAGTTTAGGGTGTGTTTGGTAAGTTTGAAAAGTATAAGGGCTAAAGTGAAAATATGAGTTTAGTAAAGATAGAAATGAAACAAGTTGAATATTAGAGGGGTTTAATTGAAAATAAGAAGTTTTAGTAGAAACATAATTTTAGAAATTGAAAGGAACAATAAAGATCAAAATCAAGTTTTTAAATAAAAGTTTGAACAAGTTTAATTAAAATATGGCTTTTAATCTTGAATAGATCTATGATTATAACATAAACATGTTAGGGAATCATAAATCTAGCTATTTATGAAGAATTTTTGAAAAAAAGAGTATGAACAACCAAGAACACGAGAACAACTTACTTAGAATGGAAGAATTTAATCTAGAATCTTCCAAAACATGAGAGAAACGACCTTTAGTAGCTAGAGAACCCTAGAGAATCGTTGAGGTGTAAAGAATGAATGAGAATAAGGGCTCTATTTATAGGGTGAGTTTAGGGACTTATTAGTAAAATGGACTAAAATTAAATTAGTTTGTTATGTTAGATAAAATAAAAATAAAAAAATTTCAAAAAAATAATATGATGGGATGAAGGGTTCATGGCAATTTTAAAAAAAAAATAGGACAAGTTTGTGTTAGTTAAAATTTAGGATAAGGATTAGTTCATAAAATATAATATTTTTATAGGTTTTAATTTATTAAATTATTAATAATAATAATGATATATATATATAATCTGGAAATTGTAATAATAATAATAATATATAATTAAAATTACAAAAATTAACCAGATTTTGAAGACGTTACAAAAGAAAACCCTGAAATTTATGTACGTGTAACTTTTACCCTTGAAATTTATTTTAGTCAAACGAAGTTACAAACTTGAATTGTTTTTTTTATTAGGTTAGAGTCTAAGACATCCAAAGTTATCATAAGTAGCAAGTTCAAGAATGAATACGAGAATCAGATATAGAATCAAAATAGAATACACAAGTCGTTCTAAAGCGAAATAGAATACTTGTTTTAGGCCAGACTCAGAAATTTGAAATGAAATGATATCACAAGTGATACGAGGCATTAAAATGGTTCATAGCATTAGAATCTCAATAGGTTACAAGATAAAACCATAGGATCAGACATAGAAATCAGGGTTGTCACAAGGAACAAGCCCAAGATGGTCGGGCCCATCTTAGAAGGCCCATTAGGGTAAAAGGTCCACAACACCTACTATAAACATGGAGGCATAACCCCCATATGGAGGGAGGTTCTTCTCCCTCATTTCCACCATCATTCTCTCTGGTATACTCATATTCTTATATATGCTTAACCATCTTGATGATGATACTGACTTGAGCGTCGGAGTGTCCTCGGGGGCAACCCCCCGAGCCCTCTAACGAGCATTTCCTGCGGATGCAGTTCTGATCAAGACCCAAGAAGACGACGGAGCTGGCCGCGTATAGTCATGAAGGAGCCCTTCGGGGTCCCCCGTGACGGGACTAATGGCGAGTTGTGTCGTAGGTACTCTTCCGGGAATACTAGAAACGGGCAACCTCTGTCCATCACCCATCAATGTAGATACGGGATGTTACATAGATCATAACTCGATTTTTGCAATTCTCATTAACTCAAAAAATAACAATACATAATATAACCCACAAACCCTGGTATATATAGACTAGTAAAGCTTGAAAACCTAATTAGATACGTATATATAATTACTAGCACAAACGAATACTAGATAATCTATACTATATAATAAATAAAAGTTTTTTCATGTCACGTGTCACCTTCATATTCATTCTCACCATTTTTCCCCGCCTATCTTTCTTATTTAATACACTTCTATCTTTTAATAATAATATATATTTAAAGAAAAATACTAATTATACTAATAATAAAATTTATTTTAAATTATCCATTATTATAAGAAATTTTAAAATTTACTCATGTAACTTCTATTTCCGACCAAATAGTAAATGAACGTCAAATTATATTAAATAGTAATTAACGTATTTTCGAAACTCAATTATATATTAGTTTTTATATATTTTGAATTTGTTTTCTATCTTTACTATATGTAATATATTTTTACACCTGTAAAATATATACATAAAGATTTAAAAAATTTATATATTGATATTTTTCACCCGTGTATAGACACGGGATCTAAACTAGTAATTAATAAAAACAAGTTAATTAGATGTTTCCTTGTAGCCTAAGTCATGGGCTTGACTTGACCACCAAGGTGTAGAGGTGCACAAATCGGATTTTTTTTAATAGGATCCGGATTGAATAAGTCAACGCTGGTCAATGACCGGATCCAGTGGAATCGGATCCGGATTTGGGATACGAGATATGGAACCTATTGGAACCGGATCGGATACAAGATATCTGGTAGAACCGGATTAATTCATTTTTTTTGCGTTTTTATGTTTTGAGAGCTATAAGATTGTTGTGAACTAACCCATACCTATTTATACTAAATTTCAAGCCCCAAAAAAAAAAAAAAAAAGAAAACGGCTATATATCTGGTTTTTTTTAGCTAATGGCTATATCCGGTTTTATCCAGATATTTTTTATCCGATTTTGTCATGTTCCAAAATATCCGATTTTGTCCGGTCCCTTGGAAAACCATACAATCGGTTCCAGATCCGGCGGTTCCAAAATAATCCGATTCCAAGTAATCCATCAGATCGGATCCGCTTCTAATGCTCACCTGACCTCTACCAAGGTGCCGACCCATAATGATTTAAATTAAAAAAAAATATTTTTTTGAACATAAAAAAAATCCCAATGCCTATTTATATTTCTTTTATCAACTCAAAGATTTAAATATCATAAAATGTAAAGTTAATACAAATTTTATAAATAAAATCCAATGCCTATTTTACTAGTTATAAATAAAATATAATGTAAACATAATAAATGCAAAATCTTAAAAAGTATGCAAACCAATCCCAAACAGGCGGTTAGGTCTGGTTTCAAACTGGTTTCAAGTGAAATTGCTTTCCAGAACGGTTTCGGGTCGGCTAACCGGTTTCGATTCACAGACCAGCTTTTTTGCACCTCTATGTTCAACCATGATATGTTAATCTTGGTTGCCTTGTTCTATCCCAACTAGCTCATCGAAATATACTGGTCTAGATAGAAACCAATTGGAATATGACTAGCCCGATCTCCGGTTCAAGATTTGCCATACAGCCGGTTTCGGTCTTGGTCTCTGTCCGGTTCATACCATTTTGGTTATGTTCATGATCCGTGAACAACCCTAGACATGACCGTTTTTGGATTGGTCTCGATTTTAAAATGAAAAATAAAATTTTAAAAACAAAGAACATTATACTAATAAATGTGGTTAGGCTACCCGTACACAGTTTTTTTTGAAGCTAGATAGAGTGTACCATTTGTGGCCACCTTCAATAAAGCATTAAAGACACATATACAATGTTTGGCAGGATTAGAATTCCCACATTTTAGGATTCATGTCTTGTTACTTTAGTTATTACACGAACACAAAAGGTATCAATAGTATCTTGTGCTAGCTCATGTTAGGTTTTACTCCATGTTAAATCAACAAACTTTTCCTTTTCCTTTTCCTTTTCATTTTTCATCCTATTCATCATTAAAGTTTTTAACATGATTTGGATGTAGTATACCGACAATTTGAGTAGACCGATTATAGGAAAAGAAAAGATCGAACTCAAGAGTCAAGAGAGTGGAACCTTGATGGGCTCGATAAGGCTCGCAAACTCTATTTTGAACATGAGTTTAGGTTGATGGGCTTGAGATGAAGGCTCGAGAACCGTTTTAACCCTTGGTATTATTTAGGAATCAATAATATATTGAGAAAGACAAAACCTACTTTAATCCTGATACTATTTATCATACAAAATTAACTTAGGTTGGTGTTAAAACTTATGCTTGACTCGATTAAAAACTGAGCTGACCCGCTCAACTCAATTTGTCTCACCTTTACAACTTATTGTATCATAAGGGCCAAACATATAACTTAATCTTGTCAAAGGGTTAAAAATAAAACTTTACACAGCCAAATGGCCGGATATGTAAGCTACACAGTAGATGGTCCATTCCACTTTTGTTTCTTTTATTAAGGTGGGACAAAGAAAAAATATTGTATGCTTTATAGGATTGTAAAATATGTTTTAACACTTAGTAATTACTTAAACTCTTACATTTTAGATAAAATTACATTTTTTCTTCCACATATGTAATATAATATAGTATAGATGTGCATGTGCTTATGCACTTCTTAATATAACAATTTATCTGAAATGAACGTGTGTTTATATATTGTGAGATTTATTACAGAGCACTAGATTAATATGAGAAAAAAAATTATAAATCATTTTTTTATTAATGGTTAATATTAAAAAAAAAACCCGTGAATCATTTTTTTTCATAATGGCTTCAAGCTAACTGAAAATAAAACTGTAAATCATTTTTGGCAGTGGATACCTGTTCTTTATAGTTTGCTTGTTTAGTTCCCGATACTCTATACACATTTGCATGTTCCCGTCTTTTTTTTTTCACGAATAATACCGCTACTCCCTAAGGCGAAGTACTTGGACGAATGAAACCCTTATCCAAGAGTTCTTGAATTTACTTTATTAATTCTTTCATTTCTGAGGGGCGCTAAATGATAAGGGGATTTTATAACTAGTTTGGCTCTGGGTATATGATCGATTCGGAATTCGATTTGACAATTAGGTGAAAGACAAGGTAATTCATTCGGGAGACATCTGGGTGATCACAAACTACGGGATATCCGTAATTTTTCCTTCGGTCTTATTATCTAGAGCGTAGGCTAAGAAGGTAATATATCCTTTAGTCAATTATTTCTTAGTTTTTGCTACCGAAATAATTTCAATCTTATCATTATCCCTATCACCTCGTATCATTACACATTTTCCATTCGGTTTGTTTAGCTTAACAATCCGTTGATCACAATCAATTTGTGCGTGATACTGATTTAACCAATCCATTCGTAGGATAACATCATACCCACTTTCATTCATGAGCATTAATTCGAATAATAAATCATCGTCACCTAAATTGATGACACAATATATGTACGATTCAGGTATCATAATTTGTTCCCCACTTGCAGTTTTGACTATGTAAGCATACTCGAGTGGTGCAGTTTCACATAGTCGTGTCGGGTCCTACTCGACCTTGTCATTGAACTAATACCATTGGTATGGATTTTCTCCTTAACTTTTGTTCTTGAGTGCCTAGAATTTTAATCGGGTTGTTCAGTGAAGTAAAGCTTGTTGTTTACTTGCACATCGTCTAATGTGATAGCCTGAGTTGGATCAACTACGCATTTACGTAAACTAGACACATGGAATGTGTCGAGGATTCCTTTTAATATTTCAACCAATTCCAATTTGTATGCCACTGGTCCAACTCTTGTAATAATCTTGTAAGATCTAATATATCCTGGTCCCCACTTTCCACGTTTCCTAAACCTTACAACACCTTTTCGCTACTGACCCTGTTTTAGCGAGTCAACTTTGCCATGCGTCTTCTCATGGTTGCTACCTTCATGATCACGTAGCGGACCGCTACCGGCTGAACTTTCAAAATTTTCACTTTTGGTCCTTGAGGTTTGGGTTATGTATGATTTTAGTTTTATACTTTTGTTTTTCTCGAAAAATTAGGGTGTTACACTAGGGCCGTAATGTTGTTTGAATAGGCTCCTTTTAGGGTTTCTGTTTTGGCCTAAGTGCGGGCCGTACGCGCAATGTGCATGCCATATGTGCATTTAATAGGCCGCATCTTCTAAGTCGTCCCACTGCACGTACCCTCACAAACTAGTATGGGCTCTTTATGCATGTACGGATCGTAAGCCTTGTAGATATTGCTGATAAAATTTACATATGTGACACATCCTAACACATTATATGTTGAATTATCCACCTTCATTAGATCTTATTGTGCAAGGACAATACTTTTATGAGCAATATCCTGATTCAGACTCTTTTTTCCACCAAGTACTGCTGCATAAGATCGTTCATTCCCAATTTCCTTCACAACCCATCACCCCCTTTGATCAAAACTTTACTCGACACAGGACCCTTGTTTTGAAAACCCCGAGATTCTAATTAGGTGTTAAAAATCACAATAGTTTCGAACGAGGGTTCACTCCACATCTCCTTACTTGTATCGATGTTTATTATGATATCTCTTTGGTTTTAAGTAAATCTAACTAAACTAAAATAAACTTAATGACAAATACCATAAACATCAGAAATACTGTCGCTCTTAAGGACGTCTCAAACATACTCCAAAGCATGCCTCTTAACGTAGCGACACTGTGATTCATCCCCAAACCTTCACTGACTAACATTTTGTCCGTTTAACCATAGCTAATTTTTATTTGAAAAGTTACAATAAATCGCTGAAATATTTGGTCGCTAATATTTACATGTTCAACTATTTATCGCTAATTTTAACACTTCATTATTTGTGAAAACCCACCAAATCTATTTTCTCTTCTCTTCTTTTTTTCCTTTTAGAATCATCCCAGAGTATTGGATATATTTTGAAAATCCCAAACATATAACATATAGAATGTTAAGGAGGAGCTAATATTAAATACAACAACAGATAACGACACTCATTTAAAAACCCTATCCCTCATAAATTGATACACGTACACTTTTAAACATGGAACTATGTTCTTCGGCCAATCAATAAAAAAGAATGTAAAATAAGTACCTAGTTTTTAAACCACTTTATGTGGATCCTACACCACTTTATAGTGTGAAATTAAGGAGTTTAAAAACAATTTGTTTCGCAAAACATGCACCAAAAAGGTGAAAATATTACAAGTTATGAAACAAAGTCATAAAATCAACATGAAAAAGAAAACATTTAAATTTTATTCAATGTGTCAAATTCATCTTGATTCAATGTATCAGCCATCCTACTCCTTCACTTTAGTTTCTTGACATGATTATGGTTTCAATTAAAAAAACAAATGTATATTATTATATATATATATATATATATATATATATAGAGGGGTAAGTTCATTAGCAAACTCATTTTCATGAGAAAACAAAAAAACTCCTACTGCATATGTGTAGTACACCTAAAAACCCCACCCCTACCCACCCCCCAAAAACCTAAACCCCCCACCCCACCCCACCCCACCCCTCCAAAAACCTAAACCCCTCACCCCACCCAAAAACCTAACCCCACCACACCTACCCACCCCCCAAAAACCTAAACCCCCCACCCACCCCTCAAAAATCTAAATCCCCACCCCACCTCTCAAAAAATCTAACCTAAATGCTAAACTAAACCCAAAAGCCAACTCACCCCCAAAAACCTAACCCACCCTCCCAAAAACCTAAAACCCCCACCCCACCCCCCAAAAAACCTAAACCCTCCACCCCACCCCTCCAAAAATCTAACCTAAAAGCTAAACTAAACCCACTACTTTTCGAGTTTTTTTTTTGGAACGAAAACGGCGTGGGAAACAAGGTCTCCAAAAATTTACCTTTAATAAGTAGTTTTTTGGTTTTCTCATGAACATTGAGTTTTCTTATGATTCTTCCCCTATATATATATATATATAGGATTAGGTTTAGGTAAAAAGTATTCTAATTCTACGAAGGGTGAGAAGGATTTAGGGCCATTAGATCAAATTGTAGAAAACATTTAATGGTTGAGATTAAATTGTAGGATAAAAAGTTGTTGGAAGAGTATTTGTCTTGACCACTTTTGTTGATTTTTTATCAAGTTCCCCCTCATTTTTAAACGTTCATAACTTTTACATACGACATTATTTTTTCAAAAAAATTACACCATAAAAACGAGCGTTTTTATCTTTAAAACTAGTATAGTGTCGTTATAAATAAAAACGGATCAGGTCAATGTGTAATACAATTTCATTGTGTAATACAAGTTCATTGTGTTATATCTATTTATCATTGTGTTTTACGTTTTCCAGCTCATTGTTTAATTAGTTAGGTCATTGTGTAATACAAGTTCATTGTGTAATACCACGTCTGGTCATTGTGTAATTATTCAGGTCATTGTGTAATACAAGTTCATTGTGTAATTAGTCAGGTCATTGTGTAATACAAGTTCATTGTGTTATATGTATTTATCATCGTGTTTTACGTTTTCCAGCTCATTGTGTAATTAGTCAGGTCATTGTGTAATACAAGTTCATTGTGTAATACCACGTCTGGTCAGTGTGTAATATATGGTCGTTGTGTAATTAGTCAGGTCATTGTGTAATACAAGTTTATTGTGTAATACAAGTTCATTGTGTAATTAGTCAGGTCATTGTGTAATACAAGTTCATTGTGTAATTAGTCAGGTCATTGTGTAATACAAGTTCATTGTGTAATACCACATCTGGTCATTGTGTAATTAGTCAGGTCATTGTGTAATACAAGTTCATTGTGTAATTATCCAGGTCATTGTGTAATATAAGTTCATTATGTAATTAGTCAGGTTAATGTGTAATACAATTTCTTTGTGTAATACAAGTTCATTGTGTTATATGTATTTATCATTGTGTTTTACGTTTTCCAGCTCATTGTGTAACTAGTCAGATCATTGTGTAATACAAGTTCATTGTGTAATACCACGTCTGGTCATTGTGTAATTAGTCAGGTCATTGTGTAATACAAGTTCATTGTGTAATTAGTCAGGTCATTGTGTAATACAAG